>LUCG01122626.1:0-10055 GCA_001633085.1 Carthamus tinctorius
GACTTGAGCACAACAGCTACCTGCAGCAACATACTCGGTTTCTGCAGTTGAAGTGGATACTGAATTTTGCTTTTTACTTTTCAACTTACTAACTTACCACCTAGTAGCTGACAGCCACCAGTGGTGCTTTTTTTATCCAGTTTACATCCTGTAAAATCACTATCAGAGTAAGCGGTTAGATCGAACCCTAAGTCTTTGGAGTACCAAAGACCCGGGTTTGGTGTACCTTTCAGGTATCTGAATATTCACTTTACAGCGGTCAGATGAGAGTCTTTGGGTTCAGCCTGATAACGAGCACATAAGCAAGTAGCANAAGGTCGGCTTGTTGTAAGGTACAGCAAAGAGCCTATCATTCCTCTCTAAAGAGTCACATTGATAGGTTTTCTAGTTGGATCTTTGTCAAGTGTGAGAGGAGGGGCCATTGGATTTTTCATAGGAGAACATATGATGTAAGTTCAAACTTCTTCAGCATATCAAGTACATACTTACCTTGATTTAGAAAACACCCTTTTTAGATTGCTTAATCTGAAAACCTAGAAAATATGTTAGTTCATCCATCATAGACATTTGATATTCAGATTTCATGAGTAATTCGAACTTTTTACACATTTTAAGATTAGTTGATCCAAAAATAATGTCATCGACATAGATTTGGACAACAATGATATGACCCTTATGTTTCTTGAGGAACAGGGTGCTATCAATCTTACCACGCTCAAAACCTTTAGTTAAGAGGAAGGTTGACAGGGTATCATACCAGGCACGAGGGACCTGTTTTAACCCATAAAGAGCCTTGTTCAACTTATAAACGTGATCAAGGTATTTAGGATCAGTGAAGCCAGGAGGTTGAGCAACATAGAATTCTTCAGAGAGCTTTCCATTTAGGAAGACACATTTGACATCCATTTGAAAAACTTTAAAGTTTTTATGGGCAGCATATGCTAGAAAGAGTCGAATTGCTTCGAGTCTAGCAACAAGGCAAATGTTTCATCATAGTCTATGCCCTCTTCCTGTCGGTATCTCTAAGCAACAAGTCTAGCCTTGTTGCGGAATACAGTGCCATGTTCATCTAGTTTGTTACGGAAAATCCATTTGGTTCCAATAACAGTCCTTCTGGGTGGTCTAGAAACAAGTAACTAGACATTGTTTCTTATGAACTCAGCGAGTTCATCCTGCATGGCACTAACCCAGTGCGGGTCTAGAAGTGTATCATCTACTTTCTTTGATTCAATTTCTAAAATAAAATTTACAAAAAGGCAGATATTACCTGATTGAGACAAGTTTGACACATGAGTCAAGATTTCCAAGAATTTGATCAATAGGATGACTTCTGGTCCATCGAAGAGCAGAGGCTGTGGTTCAGCTTGAAATAGGTTGATCTCTGAAAAAGAGACTTCAGGGACTGAAGGATTTGTGAGAAGATCTTGATGAGGAGCAGATTCAGACTGTAACTGAGAATTCAAGTCTTCACTGCTTGTGGGGCTTTCAGTTTCAGAGGTAGTGGGGGCAACCTGAGAAATGGGAACTGTATTGATCACTGAAGGGTCAGGATCAGTAGGTGCAGTTGAGTGACCTTCGAAGCCATTAGGAATATTCATTGAGGGAGATGGATCAGCTATAGGAGGATCATGGACTTCAAAATATGAGTCAGCCCACTGATTGATTTCCTCATTTTCATGAACATGAGGAAATGAGGGTCCTAATTCATCAAAACGAACATGGATGGATTCTTCAATCGTCTGTCTTTGCTTGTTTAAAACTCGATATGCCTTGTAGATAGAGGAATATTTGAGAAATATCCCATCATCGGATTTAGAATCGAACTTTCCCAAATTATCTTTGTTGTTCCAAATGTAGCAGTTACAACCAAAGATATGAAAGTGTTCAATGGAAGGTTTTCGTTCATGAAAGATTTCATAAGCAGTCTTCTTGAAGCGTTTGACAATCAGTGCTCTGTTCTGAGTGTAGCACGTTGTGTTCAAGCTTCAGCCCAGAATTGTGTGGCTAGATTAGCTTCACTGAGGATAGACCTTGCAGCTTCAATCAGGGTCCTGTTTCTTCGTTCAACGACTCCATTTTGCTGAGGAGTCCTGACGGAAGAGAAATTTTGAGAGATTCCCTTGTCTTCAAAGAAACTTTCTAGGGTACTGTTTTTTAATTCAGTGCCATGGTCACTCCTTATCAAATGAACAGTGAGGTTGTTGAGCTTTTCCATTTTCTTAACAAAGAGAATGATTTCTTCAGGAGTATCACTCTTGGATCTAAGAAAGAAGACCCAAGTATATATGGAGTATTCATCAACTATAACAGGTGTGTATTTCTTTCCAGCTATAGATTGGACATTAACCGGTCCAAAAAGATCCATGTAGAGAAGTTGAAGAGGAGAGCTCATTGAAGAGATTTGCTTTGACTTAAAGCTAGCTCTTGTTTGTTTTCCCTTTTCACATGTTGAACAATAAGATTCCTTTGTAAAGCGGTGATCAGGTAAACCAGTGACTAATTTGTTGATGGAAAGTTAATTAATTGCTTTGAAGTTGAGATGAGAGAGATGTTTGTGCAATAGCCAATTCATATCAGAAGAAGCTCGAGATACAAAGCAAAAATTTTCCTTCGAAGTATTCATGTCTATGGTATAGACATCAAATCTTCGAGCACCAGCAAAAATGACTTTCTTGTGCTTATCCTTGACTTTGCAATGTTTCTTGGAGAAAGAAACTTTATGATCTTTATCACACAGTTGACTGATGCAAATAAGATTGTGCATCAATCCTTCAACATAAGCAACTCGTTTGAATGTGGTTGCTCCATTGGTCAGAGTACCATAGCCACGAGTTTGGCCTTTATGATTTCGCCAATGGTCACTGATGGACCTTTTTCTTCATGATAGTCAGTGAGGACAGATTTAAAGCCAATCACTTGTCGAGAGCATCCACTGTCCAAGTACCATATGCCCTTTGTCCTGAAAAACATCAGAGTTTAAGATTTCTTTGGTACGCACATGACTATGGGTCCAACGGTGTTAGTAGGTAGAGTGGAGTTACTGACAGTTTGAACTGAATTATCAGTTTCAGTGGCTGGAGTCATAACTGAAGTTTCAGTTTTGACACTCTTCTTTCCTTTAACTAATTTAACAACTTTGGGAGTTATTTTTACCTTAGCTAATTTTTAAGCTTTGGTAGCATCAGGACACTTACTCGCTATATGGTCATTAAATCCACAGTGATAGCATTTGCGATAAAAAAAGTGTTTAGTGGGGTCCTTAAAGTCTTTATACTTTAAGTGAGTAGGACCAGGACCAAGAATTCCTTCAGCATCAGATAGAGGAGGAATAGTTATCTTCTCCTTAGCTTTGGTTATGAGGTCAACTTTTAGTCTAGGGGTTGGATTTTGAGAAATTCTTTTAACCCATGAGACTGATGGTCCACCACCTAAAACCTTAGATTTCTTTTGCTTTAGGTTCTTAGTCTTTGAAGGAAGTTCAGATTTGGTTTTGCCCTTAGCTGAAACATTTTTGCTCTTAGGAGCTCCTTCAGTGTGAGTGGAAGGGGAAGAATATTGATGATCATTTGGATCAGGGATGCTAGAGACGAACATTCCGAATTTAAGCATGGAACGATCAGGTCTAGTACAGTCTTTAAAAAATCCAAGACCTGTTCTGATTTTTCCAGATCTCCCTGAAGCAAGAATTTCATCAACTTTTTCAGAGGCATCACTCCATCCTTTGATGGTAACTTTTTCAGCATTGAGCTCAGTGAGTGCCTTTTCTCGCTCAGCTATAGCATGTTCCCTTTCTATACAATGAAATTAATTTACAGAGACTAGATCTTTTAGGTTTTCTTCAAAAATGGCAAGTTGCTTGATTTTGTCATGACAGACCTTAAGTTGTTCACGAAGATCAACATTAAGTTTTTCAGCAGATGATTTACCATTTAAGGCATTGTAAAGATCAAGTGTCAGTAAGTCCATTTGTGACAGACTATCAGCAGGGGTTGAAGAGGGAAGTACCTGACTAGAAGAGTTAGTCGATGTAGGAGTGGATGTTTCAGGTACATCTTCAGGTACCTCTTCGATTTTGGCCATCAGGGCTATTTCGGGATCATCAATAAGAGCCATCAGGGCGACTTTGGTATCTTCTTCATCAGATGACTCATCAGCCCAGTCATGGTCTTCAGCGACTAGACCTCTACCTTTGCGCTGAGATTTTATCTTGTTGTATTTTTATTTCAGCCTTTGGTATTTAGGGTCCTTTGAAGATGAAGAAGTAGAAGATGAAGAGGCAAACTGATTTTTCTTGTACCTGCAATCATTTGCAAAGTGTCCTTTACCATGACAGTTGTAGCACATAGAAGTAGCCTTATCAACAAGTGTTGATTTTGGCTTGTTAGTAATAGCAAGAGGTTTCTTCTACTGAAAGTTGCTTTTTCTAGCAAACCTTCTAAAGGTGTTTGTCAGGAGGTCAAGTGACTCATTTATTTCAGAGTCACTGTCAGACAAGGCATCAGAGTCAGATGGTTCCAACTCTGTAATGGTTACACAAGAGACAGGGACTGAAGGTGGTGATTCAGTGAGTAAGGCAAGGGTAGTGCTCTTAGAATCTTTTGTATATCTTATGAGATTTTTCATCAGTTTCTTCTGTTGTTCACGGTTTAGAAGAATACCGTACAACTCACTTACGGTGAGTGTCTTTATGTCCTTAGACATAGTAAGACAGGTGGTGTACATTTCCCAGTGTTCAGGAAGAGATTCCATGAACTTGGTTATGACTTTAGAGTTAGAATACTCAGTACAGATAGTCTTCAGGTCGATGAGCAAGCAGTTGAATCGCTGATGAGTCTAAGAAAGAGTTTAACCTTTGATATGGATGAAACTTTCATACTGACGAACAAGGAAAATCTTCCTTGATTCCATGAGAGCAGAAGTGCCCTCATAATGAACACACAGAGTGTTCCAGATTTCTTTTGCAGATCGTAGATGATATATAGAATGAAATACATCATCTGGAAGAGACATGGAGATGAGTGACCGAGCCTTAGTGTCAATATTGGCAAGGAGTTTGTCTTCCTTATTCCAATTGTGAACAGGCTTCACAATTTCCCTAGCAGGGATAGTCGCAGTGGTGGTAGTGGCAGAAACAGCAAGCACTGTTTGTGTGGGGATATAAGGTCCGTTTTCTAAGAAATAAGGAATTTGAGGATCTGATCCAGCAAGGAAAAGTTCCATCCTGGTCTTCGAGAGAGGGAAGTTGTCCTGACAGGTCTTTGAGACGAAATTATTTCATCAACCTTTATTGAGGCATTACACCATCCTTTGATAGTGACCTTCTCAGCTTTTAACTCCGTTTGTCCCAAAGGGGTGACCTTCAGGTTGTAAGGATTGTAGAAGGGAGGTTGAATAGAATCACACAATATCTTTCACTTTAAAATCTTTGTATTAAACAAACTGAACTTACAAGATGGTTGCGGAATAGATAAGGAAGAACTAATTTAAACAATCTAAAGTTTACAATACTTTCACTATGCACTAGTAAGTAAGAAGAGAAAGAAAGAACTTAGAAGAAGTGAAGGGAGTGAAGGATTCTGGGATAATAGATTGAGGAAGAAGAGTATTTGAAGAATACTTCTTCACGTCAATTTATATCCCATGCATTAAATGCATGGCAGAATCACCTTTTACATGTGTTGTGTATTGGGTACTCTAAGTGTACTATTTACTATAAACAAATACCTATGCATGTAAGAGAAAAAGGGTGCTTATAGTGAACAGTTGCCTTATGGGCTGATAAGTACGGAGGGAACAATAAAGTGACTGTCCTTTTGTACTACGTGTCAGAAAGGCGTGTAATCCTTTTGTGCATTAGATAATAAGACAATTTTAATCTTTAGGATCAAGGTATTGATCAGATCTCTGATATTGATGATGATCAATGGTCGTTGTATCTTGAGTTCTTCAGATCGTCAGGCATGTGGTGGACAGGTTGCTATCACTGAATTCGTCTTCAGATCATGAGCAACGGTGTCCCTATCATCAGCTAATTCTTCGACTTCGCTGATGGTTCTTTGAGCATGACTTCATTGTCTTCAGGGGATGCCTTGCTGATGATCAGTTTCAATGATTACTGAACAGACTCAGTGACTTACTGTCCCTGATAGAGTTCGTAAGTTCTAATACCTGAACTTATAAAAGGATCACTGAACAGACTCAATGATAATTCCTTAAGCTGTAATAAAAACAAAGCATTTAAACACTAAGTATATGATCAGGATCATTATCATTTTATCAGGTCTTAGGAGAGTTGGATCAACAAGCCCAACTAGAGCCTTTTCACGTTCAGTAATAGCTTGTTCATGCTCAACACAAATAAGTTGATTCACTAAAACTTGATCTCTAAGATTTTCTTCGAGGACAGTTAATTATTGTATCATATGGTGGCACATGTTGAGTTGATCACAAAGATCAATATTCAGCGATTATACCTTGGTTTTTCCATTTAAAGCGTCATAGAGATTGATGTGGTAAATATATACATAAAATATTGACCAAGTTTTACCCTTTTAAAATTACCTAACTAGACTACCACAACACAGGCAAGCGTACCTGATCGGGAATAGTATAATGTAGGCAAGTCCATGTATCGTTCTTACCACTGGGAACAGTTAAGCTAGAAGAGCTACTAAAGCTATAATTAATTAATCTGAAAAGATGTGCTTTTGGAAAAGGGGTTTTGATTTATAAAATAATTAACTGATAATAAAACTAACAAGAAGTGGAAAACTCATAAACAAACACAACTCAGAGATAATTGTATTCACAATGAATAAATTAGGAATCCCTTTACAATGGTTTGATTCAATGATTTAACACAATGATATCTGAATTCCCTAAGACTCGTTCAACCGAATATATCCAGGTTATTTAGCCATTCATGACCAGGTTATCGGACCCTACTCTCCAATCTACTTAATCCAAAGAGATTGCCTACCAGGTCATCAAAGTGAAAGGTAGACAAGGTTGTTTAACCGATAGGAGTTTGTCTACTAATTGTTAGATAATAAACAAACTCAACCAACGATTTCAAGTAGCGAAAGTTAAGATTATCAATTGACTAAAACAATTAAGAACTTACAACCATCATGAATATAAATCAGACCAATAATAAAGTCATCAATTCAAAGTGTAAAACATGAGAAACTAGTACATAGACATACTAGTCATAGAATCTAAGACAGACCAAAACATAGACCAGCAGATTTGGCGTAGAATCCTCTCGAATCATCTCCTTGCGTATTGTTTTCTCGAGCCTCCTTCTCTTGAGTGGAAACCCTAAGTGGCTCCCATCCTTCTGACCATACTATCTCTCTATTGAATACTGAAAATTAACACACGATACTGATAAAAGGGCTAAGGGTTGTACTTATAATAAAAAGGCAGCCGACATCCTTGCGGTGCGACGCTCTAGCTCGCGTCGTGAGCTTGGTATAATAGGCAGCTAAGGATTTTTATTTGATTTCCTTCCTTATTTGCTCAAGATCTTTTCTTTTGGGCTAAGTTGAACGACTTGGAGGGAAAGTTAGGAGTCTTAGAGGCTAAGCTTTGTATATTTTCGTTGTCTTCACAAAAGTCTCCTTTTTGACGCTCTTTACCCTCTTTTTGATACTTTTTGTCTTTCACCCCCAGAATTACCTGAAACTGTAAAACACACCCCTTTAGTAACATTCATATACAAATTAGGTCCAAAACACACAGAAAAGTGGGGAACTAACATTCTAAAAACATGTATAGTTTTGGCTATATCAAAGATCAATAGTGAGAGAATCAAATGTGGAGAAAGTATCTGAGATGACAGGATTAAGGGGTACCTAATTAGAAGAGATAGAGGCTGAAGAAGTAGAAGATTCAGCAACCTATTTAGGTACTTCAACGATTTGAGCTATAAGCCTTACATTGGTTTCATCAATCTTGGCCATCAGGTAGAGATTAGCAGTGTCTTCTTCATCATCAGAGGAATCATCAAAAGATTTAGCCCATGGTCTTCAGCAACCAAACCTTTTCCCTTTCACTGAGATTTTATCTTTTGATATTTTTCTTTCAGCTTGGAGTACTTAACATCTCTAGAAGAAGATGATGTTGGAGTAGATGAAGGAAACTTGTTCTTCTTAAACCTGCATTCACTAGAAAACTAGCCTTGCCCTTGGCCTTGATAGTTATAACAGATCGTTGAAGCCTTGTCAACAAGGGTCGACTTTAGCTTATCAGCAATGACCAAAGGTCTATTTCTCTGAAAATTGCTTTTTCGAGCAAACCTTCGCAAAGTATTGGTCAGCAGGGCAACAGATTTATCAAGATCGGTTGTATCATCATCTGACTAGCTTTCAAAGTTGGTAGGATCCAACTCAGTGATAATGATAGAGGAGGGACTAGCTGAAGGGATAGACTTAGTGAGTAAAGAAACAATGGTGCTTTTTGCGTGTTTAGTGTCTCTGACGAGATTATTTTTCAGTTGCCCGGACTGCTCATGATTGAGCATGATTTCGTACAACTCACTCAAGGAGAGAGCTTTCAATTCTTTGGACAATTTGAGACAAATAGAATATGTCTCCCAAGATTCAAGAAGAGATTCCATGAACTTGGTGAGCACTTCAAAGTTTGAGTACTCCTTTCCAACAATTCCAGGTCTGTAAGTAGACAGTTAAACCGTTGATGTACTTGTGATAAGGTTTCACCTTTACCATTGATAAATAGCTCATACTTTCGTACAAGATTTATCTTTCTAGTGCAAGTAGGGAATCAGTACCTTCAAATTGGACACAGAGAGTGTTCCAAATTTCTTGTGCAGTCTTCCGATGGCATATAGAGTGAAACACATCATCTGGAAGAGGCATAGATAATAGAGACCTTGGTTTTGTATTTGTGTTGACAAGCTTTTTGTCTTCATCAGTCCACCGAGCTACATCTTTTTATAATTATTCTTTCAAGTATAGCTAGCGTGGTAGCAGTGGCCAGAACAACGACTATTAGAGTAGTGGGGAAATATGGTCCATTTTCCATAAAGTATGGAATCTAGCGATCGGCTCCTACTAGAAACAGGGTCATCCTAGTTTTTCAAATAGGGAAGTTATCTTTGTTAAACTTAGGGGGTTTAGCAAGAGCCCGTGTCATAGTTATTTTTGTTAGCCTGAAGAGTCATTTATGAGAGAAATGGATTATGGATCTAAGAAGATTTTCTTCAAGAAGAAAGAAGACGTTTTCAACTGCTCTTAAGGGTAACTTTCAAGTTAACAAAGGTTGTAGAAAGGGTGGTTGAATACAATCGACACACAATTTTTCACTTTTAAATTATTTGTATTTATAACTCAAGTATAGAATTTACAATATTGTGGCAAAAATAGAAAGGTAATAAACCTATTCTAACCAATCTAAAGTTTTACACCACTTTCACTATTGCACGACTGAGGATAGAAAAGAGAGAAAGAACATAGAAAAAGATAAGAGGAGGAAGGATTTGTTAGTAATTATGTGCAGAAGTTGACAAACCAATGATCGCAGATCCAATGTTAAAAGACACTTGAGGGTCACACTTGTGAGGACCTATAAAACGAATAAGTAAAATAACCCCAGTTTGGAGAGGTTGGATTTATAATAGTTAATTATAAATCAGTTGGGTGTTTTCTGTAAGAAACTCCAAAGTTAAAGGTTTCTGATTAATTAAAAGGGATTATATATTTATTAGTTAAATAAATATATAACAGATTTATGTTATGGAAATTAAATGAAATATTCTTTTCTTGGTTAAAAAGAAAAGATATGTTAAATAATTTCCAAATAGATAAATATTAAGGATTATGGTAACTATCTGAAATTTGGAAACTTCTCCATATAAATAGATAGTTAGGTAATCAAGTTTTTCAACAATTGTTTTTCTCAACCAAAAAGAAACCTGAAAATCTCCCAATCCTCTCTCTCTCTCTTCCCTTGATCGATTTCTATCATATATTCGAAACCAGTTACGGTTTCGAATTTATTCGATCAGTTATTCGCGTAATAGCTAGTTCGTGAAT
>LUCG01122715.1:0-20671 GCA_001633085.1 Carthamus tinctorius
AACAGCTAGCTTATCAGCTACCAGCTAGCTTATAAGCTAGTCCATCCAAACATAGCCTTAAAGGTGTTGTTATATAGACCCTCTTTAACCTTTTATCCAATCACGTAAAAGTATATCCGTCTTATACGGGGTCTTATCTGTACACTCACGTAACCTTATCCATTTCCCTCGTAGGGATCCATTTATAATTCCTCTTTTTTAATTGAATTTTCATATTAGTTAAATTTTACGCACAATTTTTTCTTTGGAAGGGTGTTCGGGCCAAAGTCGGCCCGACTGATCCCGGCAATTTTGAGGGCTAAACATGGTCCCACTTAAATGTCCTCATGCATGCGTACGGGAAGGGTCGAACTCGGTTAAGACACTACAAATACTCCGAGCGATAACCAATTCGCTATAGCACTGGAAGACAATTTTACGCACAAATTCCTGCACAATAATTCAAAATTTTGTGAAAAGAGATAGTGTTCTTGTGGAAATCTGTTAAGCATCTATGTAAAAAAGATTGGTTATTTTGGAAGGAAGCTTCGAAAAAGAGGCTGAAAATTGAATTTGGTTTGTAAATTTATAGACACATCTATAAGTTTATTATATTTATATAAATTGTCTATATAAAACGTAAAGTAAATTATAATAAATAATTTAAATTAAGTAAATCGTATTTGTAATATTAGTTTTTTCGTATATTTTTTTAATTAAATTACATTGTGTATTATACGAGATCAAACTTAGCTTATTATATTTATATAAATTGTCAATATAAAATTATATTTATATTAAATTTCAAATTTTAAATAATTGAGTTGTCATTTATGCAACATATTTTAAAAGTTAAATATTTTTTAATTATATAAAAGACGATGATGTATTCAATCAATGCAGATTAATAATCCTAAAATACAATTAAAGTTATATATAATTAACATGGAAATAAAATTACTACAAAACCGTGTGTTTTTTAATTAAATATAAATAATTCTATTCATAATTACTAATAAAATTTATTTAGTTATTTTAATTTTCTTTAAAAATATGTAATATATTTTGTATAGTTAATGACTTTATTATTGAAAATAGTGGGTTGTGGTCTGTATATAAAATCACATCCGACCGCTTTCTTTGTTCCTTTATTTAGATTTAGTAAAAATTTATATAAAATAAAGAGTTAAGTTCATATATCCTCTTATTAAAACTAAAAACATCATATTTACTAGATCTAATCTACAAATATCATATTTGCCTTTCTGAACATATCAAAATATCATATTTACCTTAAATAACAATTTTTGTCAATTTTAATCATTTTAAATCAGATTTAATAACAAAAAAAATAGTTAAATGAATATTATACCCTCTTTTAAGTATAATCCACAAATATCATTTATGCCCGTTTTTAACCTATAAAAATATCATATTTACCCAAATAACCATTTTATCTCTCATTTGGATTGGGTGTTTTGAATATTTGATTATGAAAGATTTGTAACTTGTTGGTCAGGTGGCGATTATTGAGCAATCGGTCAGCCCTGGTGGCGGTGCATGGCTCGGCGGACAACTATTCTCCGCCATGGTTGTCCGCAAACCCGCCCACCTCTTTCTTGACGAGCTCGAGATCGAGTACGACGAGCAAGAGGACTACGTCGTCATCAAACACGCGGCCCTTTTCACCTCCACCATCATGAGCAAGCTGCTGGCCCGGCCAAACGTGAAGCTCTTCAACGCGGTGGCGGCCGAGGACTTGATCATCAAAGAAGGACGGGTCGCGGGCGTTGTGACCAACTGGGCTCTCGTGTCGATGAACCACGATACACAGTCGTGTATGGACCCTAACGTGATGGAGTCAAAGGTGGTCGTGAGCTCGTGTGGGCATGATGGTCCGATGGGCGCCACCGGAGTCAAGCGGCTCAGGAGCGTCGGGATGATCGATAGTGTTCCCGGGATGAAGGCGCTTGATATGAACACGGCCGAGGATGCGATCGTGAGGCTTACGAGAGAGGTTGTTCCCGGAATGATCGTTACCGGGATGGAAGTTGCAGAGATTGATGGTTCCCCAAGAATGGTAGATCCAAATTCTTTTTATTTTTATTCTTTTATTTTTGATGTGATAATAAGTAGAACCTCATTAGATTAGTGTGCAGAAGAGCTTTTCAGCAGAGGTTTACCACTTTAGGGACTTGACACTCATGGGCCATCTGCCTCTAGAGTGTCGAGCAACGGCTATACAGCAAGAACACATTGTTTCGAGTGCCTAGTCCCTAGAGTAGTATATATAGGCTCTGATACCATGCAAGAATACATAGAACCCCATTATTTACTTTCCAAAATAGCCCTTCACCAGAAGTCTACCACTTTAGGGACACTGACATTTCCGGACAACCTGTACTCATCTACCTCCCTCTTGACATTCTGGGACAATCTTGGCCTGTCTAGAGAGGGGGTTAGACAAGTATAGATTGCTGCTCCACTCCACTCACGGTGTTCAGCCCTAAAGTGGTATGCAGTGACTTTAATACCATGTGAGAATATGTAGAACCCTATTACTCTACGAAAGAGACCTAAAGGAAAGTTCTGGCACTTTTGAACCTTGACATTTAGGGGGCAATTTGCACTTGTCTAGCCTCATATGATGTTCTAGGACAATTTGTGCTCGTTTAGAGAGAGGATTAGTGGAGTACAAATTGCTCTATGAAGTCGAGTCCTTAAAGTAGTAGATCTTCACTTAGAGACTATGAGGGAATATGGAAACCCATTAGGCTACCTTCCTGGGTTCTAACACAGGCACTCACGCTGATATACATACACACATATTATTGATAGATAGATAGAGAGGTTCAAGGAAACCTCAAAAAAAAAAAAAAAAAGAAAACTAAGGAACACCTTCGTAGCCCTCCATCTGGACCGTATGCACTTTTGATAGATTAAGTTGTTTTTTGGTTTTTATGCACAGGTGCATTATGTATCTGTGCATATGGTCTAGATGGAGGATTGCGAGGGTTTTTCTTAGTTTTTTGTTTTTTTGAGATTTTCCTTTGAACCTGACCCTAGATATATAGATATGGGTTCACAACAAAAACAATGTGAAAGTTTAGTGTTATTTATGTTTTCTCATGATTCTTATGTAAACAGGTTGGTCTTATGGTCTCACATGATCCCAAGTTTCTCTCTCTCTTTATCATCCAAAACAATATATATAAAGAGAGAAAGAAGAATAAGTTTAAGTCTAGCCGATGTGGGACTGTATCATTGGACTTTATTGTTTATGATGGTTGTTCTTGAATCTTGTGCTCACAAGGTGTTTGATGAAATTGCAGGGGCCAACATTTGGGGCGATGATGATTTCGGGGCAGAAGGCTGCACATTTGGCGTTGAAGGCGTTAGGGCTTCCTAATGCTCTTGATGGAACATACGTTGGAAGTGGCCAACCGCAGCTGATCCTTGCGGCGGCAGAGGGTGGTGAGAGTGTTGATGCTTAAATGTGGTAAGAATTGGGGGTGAGGAATAACCACCGTGAATGGTGGGGGTATTGGGGTGGTGGTTTTTAGCGGAGATGAAAGCTTTTATTTTGTTGTTCATATGATTTACGCTCGGATGGTTTATGTGAATCAATGATACCCCTCTTTCCCTTCCATAATTTGGGTCTTTTTGGCCATTCAGTCGAATTGGATGTGACATCTCGGATGTTTTAAGTGTCTGGTTTATATCGAAGGATGCATCAAAACGTAAATTATTTTGATTCGATTCCTATTATGTTTAACGTATTTAAATGTTACATTTAAAATATTAAAATGTAGACTTTAAAAGTATGTTACATAAAATAAAAATCAAATCAAATTACGTTGTGTGTGGTTTGCCTTTGGTATTACCTTGGATGTATAAATGGAAAACACACATAACTATATGCATAAAGTACAATCTTTTATAACATGGACCGGAGGTCAAAAAGACCGACCCTTATGGTCATCGGTCCTTCTCAACTACCGGGGTTCAAAGTATGGTTGAGTTTCGCAATTAGAGTTTAAGTAGTTTAGAAACCACAAAAAATAAAGCCCACAAAAGCCTGCACCTATTGAGTCCAAAGCTCAATTCAAGAATTTTGTGGCTTAGGCGGACCCTAAGCTTAAGCCAATAAGCCCGACCCAAAAAGGTCGAGCTTGGAAAAGGCTGATTGCTAGTAAAAAAGCTTTTGGATACCCTTTCAGAACCCCAAAACTTGAAATAGACTTAGGCATTGTTTGGTAAAAATAAGTTGACTTATAAGTTAGTTTATAAGTCACCTTATAAGTTAGGTGCATGTTTGGATGGACCATAATTAGCTTATAAGTTGACTTATAAGCTAGCTTTTTGAAAAACTACTCCCACTAATCTTTTGGTGATTTATGAGACTTTTTATTTTTTTTATTCCAAATATACCCTTGCTAAGTTTTATACCACTAATTTTCAAACATGTCTTTTTTTGTCCTTTTACAATCATAAGNGATAGGTTAACTCATCAGCTAGTTTGCCAAACATAGCGAATTGTATTCATTTTAAATTTTATAGTTATTGAAAATGTTGATATTAAGTTTTTTAAGCTATGGTATGGTTCTAGAGTGAGTGGGAAAAATGTCCACATATACACCAACCTGTGTCAATAACTTAAAAAAACTTCGTTTATTGCTAACCACATACAAAACATAATCAAAATTCAAAATTATTTTGTTATATTATATTAATTAAAAGTAATAATTTACATTAAATAACAACTATATATATGGAATATTCTTAGAGAACTAGTAAAGCAAAGTATCACAATTGACAACCCAAATGAATATCATCATAAAGTACATATTGTATATCAAAATGAAAACATACTTTTGTTTTGAATTTGTTTTCAAAAATCTTTTTCCATATTTAAGGGTCCATCTATCAAACATTTACCCGAGAAAGCGTTTACTAAATCATATTACCTTAACAAATATAGATGATAAGAACCCATACTTATACCCGGTAAGAGCAAAAATAAAAATCCGACAAGGATGACGATTCTTACCAGATAACCTTTCTCTGATGAATTATTGTATACTATGGCATTGTTTGATAAAAATAAGTTAACTTATAAGTTAGCTTATAAGTCACCTTATAAGTTAGGTACATGTTTGGATAGCCCATAAGCTAGCTTATAAGTTAACTTATAAGGTAACTTTTTGAAAAGCTACTCCCACTAACCTTTTGGTGACTTATGAGACTTTTTATTTTTTTATTCCAAATATACCCTTGCTAAGTTTTATACCACTACTTTTCAAACATGTATTTTTTTGTCCGTTTACGGTCATAAGCTACCTTATCAGCTAATTTTAGCCAAACGTAACGTATTCATCAGCTACCTTATCAGTCACCAGCTACCTTATCAGTCATAACCTCCCTTATCAGTTATAAGTTAACTTATCAACTAGTTTGCCAAACATAGCCTATGTTGTTTGATGGACTAAAATATTAGCCGGTAAGGAAAATGATATTGTCACCGATGAGCATTTACTGGACAAATTAGTCTTTGTCATACTCAATTTGTAAGATAAATAATTTATCAACATTTATTTGATAAACATTAAATTAAGTAAATAACCTCTTAATTATTTATTTTTTTAAAGTAGACAAAAGTAAGTAAACATAGTTTCTTTTGAATTTGAAAATTTGAGTAAAGTTATTGAAATATACTTTGTGCTTCAATCCAAGACATCCTGTGAGAATAACCAAAACCTTCATGGCCACTTCAGCTTTTCACCTCCATTTTTTTGGCTACAAATACCCACATCATGTCACACCCCAATTTCAACACCACCCTCACCCCCACCCCCACCTTCTGCATTGCTTAACATGGTGAACGCCGTCGCAAACCGCCGTAAGCAGACGATGATCGCCGTCGTGGTGGGGGTTTTAAGTATTTTAACGGTGATTCAGAACGGAGATGCATACGAGTTCAAGGTCGGTGGTTCCGGCGACTGGAGCGTCACAACTGGTTATAATCAATGGGCCGAAAGAAGTCGTTTTCAAATCGGAGACACCCTTTGTAAGTTTCTTCGTTTCTCGTTAATCGCAGTCTTAGAAGTATGTAAGTATTACGTTTTTTAAAACTAAATGACGATTTTGCCCTTGATAGTGGATGGAGTTATGATTTTCCCGTCTCATGGTAATTAGGGTTGAATTGGAATTGAAAAGTATACAATTACTGTTGAAAGTGTTGAGCGTAACTTAGTTTGTTATAAACTAAAATAGAAACGTGTACAAGGTATTGCAGTGGAAGGTGGTTTGGTATGAATCGCGAATTCGTCTTCATAATTTTATGAAGCGGAAAAACACGCTTTACTAATTTTATATTCCACCTCAAACCCTGTATTTGATGGGATTTACCGTGTTCTTTTAGTTTGATTTAATAGTACGTTATCGTCATTTTAGTTGATTTAAATTTCATACGGATATTGGTGTTAAAAATGGTATTTTCTCTTGGTTTCTGATAATTTCGTTTGGTTCTTAAGCAAATATGTTATTTTTAGGATAACAGAAATGTTGATCGAAAGTTATAAAGCTTATTTTACTTGTAGGTTTGATTTCATTTGGGCTTTATGCTTGGTTTGGCCCAAATGACACTATCTTAAAAGTTATGGGGTCAAATCTTTTTAGCCCGACTAATATATAATTCGTTTTTCTTTTGGTTACTATAGTGTTCAAATATCAGGGTGATAAAGACTCGGTGCTTGAAGTAAGCAAAGACGACTATAACAATTGTAATACCGCAACTCCCATTGAAAAACACGATGATGGTCATACCGTGATCAAGTTGGATAAATCCGGGCCTCACTACTTCATTAGTGGAGTTTCCGAACATTGCAAACATAACGAGAAAGTGATGGTTGTTGTGATGGCGGATCGGAGCCACAAATCGTCGCCACCGTCTCCGGCTCCGGCTGGCGAAGCGTCTCCGGCAGACAAGGACCATCCATCTCCTCCCAGTGGTGCATCTTCAATGGTCATGAGCTTGCTTTGCTTCATTGGAGGATTTGCTTGTTTTTTGAGTTGGTGATTTGCATGAACAACACTTTGGTTTTGTTCTTTTATTTTTTTTCATTATATATTTTTTTTATTTGTGTAATTGTGTTGTATTTGAGTGTGAAAAGATGAAAAATGTTTGCATATGAGGGAATAAAATTGGTATTTGTTGTGTGTATGCAAGTATTCGTTGTTGCACATGAATTAGAATTTGAAGCATTCTTTTTGTTGTAAAACAAAGCATTTCAAACATGAGGTACACGGGTGAAAGAATTGAGATAAATTTTAGGGTTCTTTAATTTGATACGAGTGGTTTAGTAATTTATCGGTTTTATCTTATCTTTTTAATTTTTGTTCCACTTATTTTGTTGGGACAAAAAGATACATCTTTATCCTACAAATTAAACTATGGGGAATTTTTTTTGTTCTGTTATGCATCGTCATGTCCAGCATACAAAACACACCGTTAAAAGTCCACATCAGTTGGTCATAAACCATCGAACATGAATACACGTATAAACAGGGTTGAGTTCCGATGAGAAGTTGAGTTATCGTGCAAAGCGTGACAGGTGGTTATCAACCGTTGCATATAAATTAGGATGAGATGCGTATCAAACACATCGATGTGGGCTTAAGATTAAAAGTGATCAAGAGAATTCAAACTCATTTCTCATGCTTATCACCTTAACTAAATTTCAAACCCTTCCGTACCAACATCCATCCTCTATCTCTAAAAAAAAAGTTGTTTCTTTTGGGTCATAAAATGATTCAAAGAGTTTCTACATCACAGGATGATGATGACAATAACACCCATATCGAATGTGTTGGAATTCCACATCGATTACCATGTTATTCCTCTCCCTCCACAAGCTTATCGACTAAGACGTCTGTCTGTGGTTTCAGCAGGCCCTCTGGAAGTTGCAGGTAACAGAAATCCAGCTAAAAGATTATTTGGACACTTGGCTTACTAATTCCGACCTTCGATTTCGTTTCATAGATAGATACCAGTTTCCCATATCGGAAAAAGGGGTGATGAGGTGGCTTATCGGAGAAGCTGGAAAAAACCCTTCCAATATTCCAGCCAGCTAAAGGGTTTTTCCCAGTTCGATTTTTCTCACCAGTCTCATTGTGTTGTACAGAAGTGAGTCCACTATCCCAGCAACCTGAAACCCAGTGTGGTAAACAAACAAGGTCAAGGGTACAATGGTAATTTCATGCTCAAACAAAACCCCTGAATAAAAACATAGTTTCTTTTGGGAAATTCACACAAATATATCTATCTTCACAGTTGGTCGGTCTCTCCTGCACATTTCTCACTCGGTTTTACCAAGATGCCGATACCTCCACAAGTGACCGGTCCATAAACTACGGAGGTTGAAAAAATAAAAACAAGTTTCTGAATATGTTCCACAAGTACAGAGACAAAATCTGTATTTTTGATTTTTTGTCTATGTCCGTAATTTGTAGACCTGTCATTTGCAGATGTTGTAATATTTGAATAAAAAAGTAACATTTGGCTGAAAAATGAGAGGAATGGTTAGAGACCAAATGAGACATTTCGTTCAATTTCCGGGTTCTTTTCTATTTATTGGGTATATTGTGCAAAAGGGCTTGTAAGTTGAAACCACTAATCAGCAACCTCGAGCATGCCTAGGTGAACGGCAATTTAGGCATTAAAGATGCACAAAAGCCCAAGTTCAAATCCCGACCCAATAAGCCTAGGCCTAGGCATTAGTGAGCCCGAAGCCCAAGCCAGGTCTTAAAGCCCGATCACACCAGTTTTTTTAGGCCCAGGAAGGAAGAGGCCGAATTTCGGTCCCAAGCTTGGCCCAGGTCAAAGCACCAAAACCTGGCTGACCAGATTGAATCAGGCCCGCCCTGTTTCAAACCCAAGCCCGGTCCTACCCATTTTTGCATCAGTGAAATGGGCTTTTTTGGCCGGGATTTGTGGATCTATAATTCTATATCAATTATGCAACTGTCAGTTAAAAGGTTGGGATAAGAGTCCATGCCCACGAGGAGCAAAATCCCAAACAAACTAAAACTCCCACATTGCTGCTATCAGACTCGAATCCTTGCCTATTTGTTCAAATATACAATCCGAAAACCAATTTTACTACGCCTTGGGTATATTTATGCATGCACAATGTACAAACCGAAGGAAAAAAAGGATGCTGAAATTTCTAAATTCAGCAGTCATGTTTCCGAAGAATAACTACAGGCCAGAAAGTTGTGGCTCTGCTTCCGGTTGGGCATAAACCTAAAATGTTACAACCCGAATCGAGTTGAGTAGCAAGTTCAAGCTCAAATCAAGAAAATAATGTTAGACTCAAGCTTGAATAACTTTTTCAATAGTGCTAGAGTTAATGCTTGTTTAACAAATTTGAGTTATATATTGTACCTAAGATTCACACTTTATAAGTCAGTTAGGGGCTCGAACTTGGATTAGTTAATTCATACATTGGCTCAAAAAGTGTATGTGCAGAATGAATCGCCTCGACTCAAAAAACTTTAATCGAGCTTTTAATTGTGTCGAGTCCAACATTGGTATATGAAGCTTGACTCTCGTTAAGTTACACGATATCTATGCTGTGCTCGAGCTCGAGAACTATTGAGCTCAAGCACGAGTAGCTTGCTAAAAGCTCAAATCGTTAACACTCTAAAGTAGCATGCCACAATAGCGTCTTTAGACAGAGATGATAGCGAAACAAAGACTAACCGTGAAAACGCCACCAATAATGGCACAGATGTTGGTGATGAAATGCGGAAACGATTTCTCATGTTCCATTACCAGGATCTGTTGACAAATGAATAAACAACAAAAATAAGTTTCGAAAGCAGATATAAACCAAATAAATTTCGAAACAAGGTTTAAATGTTGGACCTGCATTGGTGATGGCTCGAAATGGAACAGTGCAACAGGGATCGTTTGTGAATAAACCAAACTACTATGTGCTGTGTACTCGTAATCTTCGATCAATTGATGAGATGGACTCACGACTTCAAACTTCACAACTTGAATATAATGCTCTATCTACATTCAGGTTTCACAAATACAAAGCTCATCGTAGGACCTATCGAAGAGTTAATTACAAAAGAGATTTGGCAAACATACAAGTAATAACAAATAATTATGGTTTAACCACTCGAGCCAAATTTTCTTTCTCAATTTGCAGGACCAGACACAGACCATCAGACCTGAATATACGTAGGAATCTTTCTCTCTCCATAAATGCTCTTTTCGGGTGCTTTTAGAGCACAGATGGGATAGGACGGACTATAGTGAGGTAGACAGATATAAGAATCCTTCAAGGTTTTATTGTTTTTTCACATGGGTAGTTTGGTTATTTCGAGAACACAAATTTTTTCTTCCTTTCCTACCCTTTCCCTCGCTTTTCTTTCTTATCCTTCGTAAAGAAGGCTTCGAGAACACAATGTTAGAGAGGGATTCAAAGGGGTACAACACATACTCACATCGTTTAGGGAGTCCACACACTTTTTCAAAATAGATTCAAGACCCGCAAAGTCGTCCGATAAATTTAAGCTTAATTCCACGGTTTCAAGAGATTTTTTAAGTTTTATTGGTTGATTTCAAGGAATTTCTAAGTTTTCTTTTATGATTTGGAGGGAGTTTTTTTTTACCTTTTTTGTTTGAATTCAAGAGTTCTTTTCTTTTTTTTTGGTTGATTGCAAGGAACTATTTTTTGGTTGATGAGATCCCATACAAAAAATCAACGGGGGAACCATGGTAAAAAAATTTAAAAACTATTTTCTTGACTTTTTGACTTTGGTCCTTTTCCCCTCACCTTTTCTACTGTACATCCGCCCCTGCTCACATGGTACCAGGGTCAAGGTATAGCACCATCTAGTAACTTGACACACTTTCATCTTTCCTTGGGGCTACTTTAGACATATCCTAACATGGATAATAAATCAAACCATGAGAAGTGTATAAAAAAGCTTATTTGTGAATTTAACGTTAGACAACTTACTGTAACACTTGCATGATCTTCTACAGTGATGTATGCCTTGCCACTTAACTTGTCATGGGTTTCGTAACGGTTTAGTCGCTTAAGATCATGAATCATCCGTGGAGTGACCTTCCTCCCGAAGGAAAAATTAGAAATGATATGCGACATGTTCATTAGGGAAGCATCAAAGGAGTGGGATTCTGAACGGGCTGAAATCACAAGATTGCCAGGAACCTGCATAGCACACAACATGTTTCAATCTCACAGAACAATACATAACCAAATAAAAAACGAACCCGGTAAATCACACATCACCAAAGGGTCATTGGCCCAGCGGTACGCGGGTTAGCAGTAGATCCCAGTCTGCCTACTTGGAGGTCTCAAGCCTCATCAAAGGTGAGAAAGTGTGCAAGTATTTGCTTATATAAATATTATATACTTCCAAAAGAAGTTGCAAGCAAAGATAGGGCCTGGATGTAGGATGTTCTAATAACTTTCCACTACCCCTAGGGTAAAGAGGTTTCCATGAAGACAGTATTTGCAGAACAAGTGAATTCGTAAATACATGTTAGTAAAGGATATGAGATCATCATTTCGGGATCATTCTCTCTTTTGTGTAATGTTATTACCTTCTTGACTCGTACAAACCCTTCGATTCTACATCCTCCTCCACGTGGTGGAGGTCTTTTTGCATCAACAATGCTCTTGCCATCTCCATCCTCTGAAGACGATTTTTGTTGCTCCAATTCAATAGGTTTAACCAATTGTTCCATTGCCTGTAGGAAAGAAAAAGCTAGCTAAAGTAGACGCACCTTTAGGAGTGGAAGTATTACAATTTACACACAAGTATCAACTAAAATAGGCAGCAGCCCACTGCACCGGTCCCACAACCATCATAGGGGAGGAAGTCTCAGAGGCAGCTGGATGGCGTCTGGAATCAAACCTGAGATCTAATTTATGGATTCCCACCTCCTTATCTAGGACCATTCTCAGCAGGGACCACAAGTATCAATTTAGCAAACAAGCTGTCCATACCATGTCATTAACAATAGGAAGTATCAATTCTTACCTTGACTAAGCTATCTGTATCGCGGTCTCCGTAATATGATTCATGCTCATGGTGCCCATGCACATCCCTGATTCAAGTAAATTGCGCAATAGAAAGTAAACGAATAACCTACAAATTTTATTCAGAACAGAATGAAGGAATTTGTTGCTATGTGAACCAATATCCTTAATATCTGGAGGGGGGAGTGAACTGTAAAATTAAGTAGATCTTTAAGTAGCATTTAGGTGTAAGCAGAATGGAACATTTGGTTCAGTGGAGTGCTCCATTAACTGATTCATTTAGCATGTCAACACAGCAGATATGCTTCACAACTTATCTTTCCAAGAGCTCATCAAAGAATGAGAAAAGCATAACAGAAATTGAAATTCACATTAAGATAGCGGCGTAAGATACTTACCAAACATCACTCCCCTTACGGAAGATGCGAATAGATGGATAACCTTGTATGTGGTGGCTGAAAACCAGCAGAAAATGAGTATCATTCACGATAACTGGAAAAAGCACAAGGAGAAGTGAAAGTAAAATCACACAATCACTGATTAATACAAGCATCAAGGCTGCGAAGATGAGGTACTTTAGATTAGGTTGCTCACGGGTTGGGACAATAGGGTCGAAGGGAATTTGAACAACCCAACTCATTGTTGGTGGTTTGAAATTTTCAACTCAACCCAAATAAAAATGCAACCCAACCCGTTTAGGTTAGTGTCAGGTTGTGTTTAAACAAAGTAAAAGCAACATTGGGAATATAAAAATAATGGAAACCTTCTAATGAAATACGATCAATTATTCAAAAGTATATACGAGATCATCAAATATTTAGTTATTACATATAACTTTCTAATAATATTCTCTTATGAGTTCCATCATTCTTGTTGCAGAGTCGTTTTTGGTAACTATACATGTTAAAGAGAAATAAAATAATTTTAGAGAAGTCGGTAAATTTTCATTTGATTATGGGTTGGTCGGGTTACTTTGGGTCTAACCCAATTTCAACCCAATAAATTTGATATGCCCTAATTGTGTATTGATTATATGTTGGGTTAGCTCGAGTTGACTTTTTTCGGGGGGTTTCGGGTTCGGCTGTCGGTTTTTTGACACCCCTTCCTTAGATCATACATCAACATTTTAGAATGAGAAGATGACGTATGACGGGACCTGTAGCTAGCATAGATGGGAGAAAGGGAGTTGGAAAGGCAGAGGGTGGGGGTACAGTTAGTGAGCTTGCAGATAGGTTACCAGAGTCCGTCCTTAGATGGAGTAGAGGTTGTGTAGTTTCTTACCTTGGTTGTGTTTTGTTTGTAATTCCTTCTGCTTTTTGATGTTGCTTACCTCTATTTAGCCTAAGCACTTATTTTTTCTTTTTCAGATTTTGGCATACCTTCCTTGTCTCATGTACTTCTTTTTCTCACACACTTTTCATAAGCTAGAGATCTTCACAAAAGCAGCCACTCTGCTCTTTAGGTTAGGGGAGATGTCTACATACATCTCACCCTCAAACCTCACCTCCTAGTGGAATCTACTTTGCTCTTTTCGTTTGGTGTGGTTTGGTAAGATGACATATGACACAACTAACAGAACCCATAAAATATTTGTGTTTGTGTGGAGCATAGTTTTGATTGATAAGTGGTGGGTGACCCACCAAATCCAAATAAGATAACTTGAGTTTAATTACATGTCAATTATGTTATACCTTTGAACAAAAAATGTAAACCATTACCTTCTACAAAGCTCAATTTCTTCAGTGCAGTCCACCTTTCCCAGAAGGATACGGCCATCTCCTAATTGATTGTGTCTGGTGATGCAGACAAGAGAGAGTATAAAGCTAAGAACCAGAAGAAATGTGCACAATTCACAGAATAAAATTTGTTCTTGAGAAACATAGGCAATAATTTCGACCTTTCTTTTATAATTCTGGCTGCTCTCTCCCATGAGGGTTTCTAGCATAGAAAAGCAGGGAAAATGGAAAACAAATGTTAAACAAGTTGGTAACTGTATCAAACTTATTGATGCAAACAGTTTTCCGGAAAAACATGTAGCTATGATTCACATGTGCAAGGTAAAAAAAGAACATATTGCTGAACAAACGAAGTACTTAAGGCTGCCACACACAGACCCCAAGAATGTTATTGTCGAAACTAGTAAAATACAACTTATTTGATTGAGTACATATGCATGGAGGCCCGACATGTACATTTGTAAACCTTGAAAAAGGCTACAAGTGAGGAAGCCACTTTTGATTCTCGAGAAATGTAAATGATTGCCAATACTCAATCACCAATTTTCATTTCGGTTTACACGTGCTCAAAAAACATAAATGGAAAACTGAAAAGGAAAACATGGCCAAACAAGGCCCTATGTGATGAGCATATATGATATTGACTTACTCCATTCATTCACAATATATTTAAGTTGGAATCTCAATATTTTCTTATTTAGTAATGGGAACTGGCATAAATTTAATGTTGCATCACAAGATTCACAACATCATTAAAGATTAAAAAAAACGTCAATCAGCAGCAGCACCATGAAACTTTTTCAAGGATGGACCAACAAGCACATGAAGCCAATGCTCAAGCAAGAAACCGCAGCCTTAGTCTACTCCCTGTCTCTCATAGATAAATGCAACAATTTTCCTTTCTAGGATGCTCTAAAATAATTGCAACATTTCCTTTTGAAAAATTTCAAGCTAAAGTATATGTATAATTTGACACAGAGGTCACCGTGACACATCGATGATTCCTCCAACGAACAGAAACATTCCACTAGCATGGAGCAATGCCAAAAGCTATCTTAAAAGTGAATGTGATCATACAGCTAGAAACACAAACGATTAAATACAATTCTTAAAGAACATATGAACACACTGTGTATAACATGAACATTATGTTAACAGTTCACCAATGATGGAGTATTTTGTAAGAGAAATGCAAATGAAGAAAAAGATTATAATGGACAAAAAGCAGAAATATTAGAAGAGACATAATCAAATCAAATGCAGGTGTTAAAAATAATTGGACCATCTTCAGGAAATGTCATAGGTATCAAGAGTAAATAAGCATACCAGACGTTTACTCCAAATGCACCAGGGAGCAAAGAAATTCACAACCAAAATTGGATACCTGTACTTGACCAAACAAAACGTTGTTGCTAAAAGTTAGACGATCAGTCTGATTGGTATATTTTTAGCAATCTCCAGACTGCTGATACCAATCATCAAAGCACAACTTGCTTATAAATGAGAGAAGTTATTTCACTTACTGATGAGAAATTTTATCAAAATTATGTGCATTTAGTGAAACAGATCCAAGACCAGTTTCCTCATCAACCTTATCATCATGCTTAAGTATAGTAGGACCTGATGGACGGTCATACTCAGAGCCTGTAGCTTCTAAATGCATATTGATTGGATACTTGCGTACTGTTTTAGTTATGTTCAACCTGTTCTGCAAAAAGGAGAAAAAGAAGATACAATGACAACGACGACGAAAGAAGAATACCAAGCTATGAAACATGATGTTTGACGGAACTGATTTTGGTGCGACTCTTCAAGGGAACAGTCGAAGACATACACATTAGCTAACATAAATGAAGATCATCCGTATGGAACCTAGCAAATAATATTCTTTCCCTCCTAAAAGAATGCGAATTTGGCATGGCACATAGATACAGAAAAGCCTTTGACTAACAATGAAATACTTAAAATACCTATTAACAAGACAAATTTGAGAAAACTTGTGAACTACAATCAATGTCACCAATAGCTAGTAATGGCTGCTAATAGGTAGGAAAATGATCTTTTTTGATAAAGGATGCATTGTATCTAATTCTGGACAACCTAAAAGAGTAAGTATTGCATTTTCGTTAACAAGCAGAGAGCATATAATAAATGACCCAGTCAATAAGAGAATAAACATAGTATTGAGTTGAAAGGATAAACAATGATACAAGATTGACTATATTGGAGTGAGCAATCTAATATGAAATCCCTCTTTGACTTTTACGCTCACTGACCACAATCAAACAGATGGCTTGCTTAAAGAGATTACCGCTTAAACTTTACTAACAGCTTAATGAGCTAAATGAGACTCACAAATTATTCTATCAGTTATACATGATTGTTTGGTTGTGGCTGAATGGTATAGGAAGTGGCTTATTCAGTAAGCTTTTAAGAGGGAGCTTTATGCAGAAAGCCAGGTTTTTCCAAACCTGTTGCTGCCAATTAAAAAACACGTTTTTTCCATCTATGGAGAACTTTCCTAACAAAAATCTTCCAGATCTATACAAACAGATTATTCCACACTGGCAACTTTATCCATTCAGCACTTAATGGAAAACCACCAAACAGCCCCTAACATCAGTCCTCAAACCTCAAAATTAACTAAACAACCATCCGAACTCTACCAACCAATCACAACATTTATGTAACTTCAACTCGACAACTTGTTCTTTATTCAAAAAAAAGGCCTAGCAACTTGTCAGTTTTCATCTTATGATACTAGCCCTACTTCACCAATCAAACATAAAAGGCTGAAAATGTTACATGATGAGTAGTAAGAAATAGGCTGAGGCTGTTGAACAAAATGTTAGTCTCCATCGATCTTATAATAGCATTTGCTTGAATTTCAGAACTGAAGACACAAGGATATCCTAGCCTGTCAGATCCATCTGCTTACTCCAAAATCCAAATGTAATGGAACAACTAGTGAGATCCTTGACTTGCTACAATGAAAAGTGTACGAGCATGTGTCTAGACAGGGAGGGAGAGGAACTACAAATATAAAAGAGGGTATTGCACTCTTGAAAGGTGTCATTGTTAAAGCAGGCCAGATTTAAAGCCTCAATGCTTGTAACAGAACCCTTGACTTATTGAGTAACGTCATGTAAAAGTTAGAATATAACTAAAAGAGGAAAAACATAAGTATACCAAAATGGCAAAATAGAATGACTCTTTCCTTGATAACCATGCCTACAAGGTCTACAGCTAAAATAACAAACGACAGAAGTAAGATGATGAAAATTTACCGTTCCCAATATATCACTCACATCCAGAGATGCAAACTCGCATGATAAAGATGGAAAACTGCATTGAAGTGATTCAACAAATGTTAGTCTCCAATCTGAGTATAATGAACCCAAGTGACTTTGTTATAGACTTATAGTAAAATATACCATAGCAAACCCCTTTTGATTGAAATGGTAGAAAGAGCGAAAATGAACAAAATCCCTCAACCTCCTGTTTTCATGGATTTAAGAGAGACAAGTGCCAAAGGCAAAGTCTGAGTAACCTAGTTAGCTTTTATAACTTGCAGACAAGATTAGTAAGGATTATTCCACCAACTTATAACTTTCAATCAAGATTTCAGAACAAAAAACAAAAAGAGAAGGGTACCAAGAAAATATAAGAAAAAAGCACTGGTGAAAAACTGAAAATCCACAACAGGGACTGGATCATTTTTCATGGAGCATACCTCATATTAAAATTAATTAGTAAGTATTCCGAGTCCGTACTTTGATCAACTATGACAGAAGTCGTAGTAGTAACGGCCATATAATTTTGTATCTCCTGCAATATTAGAAGAACATAGAAATATCTTTCAAACTCAAATCTTCTCCCAATAGTGTCATAAATATCAGTGAATAACAAAATTACTGCATATGGACATATATAGACATGAATGTCATACAACTTAGACCATGAGGTGCGCTTCCTACCATTCCAAATAAAAACATCATAGCTATAGCTGCCACAATAGACAATCCAGCACCTGAAAGTGATGCCTCTGTCAAATCTCTTGGAATTTTCCTGATGAAATAGAGACAAATCATGTGACAGAGTAGACAAACATTACTCTTAACTGATAAACTTTATTTGTAATACTGTGACGATATCTACCATATCGTTTATCAAAAGCTAATAGAAATAGTTGTTTATTCCTCCTTAATTGCATATAAACTCAAACAAAAATTCAAAAAACAAGCCCTAGTTTCTAAGGGCATACTTGCTTAATCAATATTAAGAATCAATCACTCCGCCATGATCAACCGGAACAGTTTCTATGCATATAAACCGTTAAAAACAAGCATCGAACACAATAAACACACTAATCGCCGATACTGATTACGCATCTAGAACATGTTAAGTAGAATCAATAACAGTGATAATGTGAAGAGTTGTTTCCGTTATTCAAGATGAATGTGTAGAAATGGAAACCTGAAAAAATCGACGGATTTGATCCTGCTAGTCAAAACCATGGCTCCGAGGTGAATCTCGTCGGATTCCGGTACCGGAATACGCTTCCCTACCTCCGGCGAATTGATGAAGTTTGCGATTTCGTTGGAAGAATGTCTCCCGCATTCCCGCTGCTTTTATGTCCAACAATGAACGTATCATGAGTAAATTGATTTTTAAGGAACTACAGAAATGGTCCCTTCACTATTCTCCAACTTCCACTTTTGGTCCTTAAGTTTGTAGGATTTAATGATTTATTGTGATTCAGTTAAAAGAATTGCAGATTCTTTTGAGGTCATCCGGTGAAAAAGTTCCGGAATCTGATTTCCCAAACTCTATAAAGATTAAAATCAGGGGTCGTTTATCAAATACTTACCAAGTGAGCTCTTATCGGTAAGAACACTACCCTCACGTATAACATTTTATGCCATCAAAATTGATTGTTGGTAAGCGTCTTCGCCCTGGTAAGTGCTTGCTGGGTGGGATAAGACTTTCGGTCTTCGTTATGGATCTTGTCGGGTAAGGTTCTCGATGGTTTATGTATTCAATTACCAAGGTACAAAGGTAAGTGATAGCAGTAAGCACTTATCCCGGTAAATGTTAGTTAATGACGCCTTAGTGCTCAATGATTTCATCTTGAACATTGAAAATCCTGAAAAACATTTGAAGTTTTGCTCAATTACGTTTCAAATTGCTTGTTTTACGAAGAACCATTGAACAATCAAGTTGAAGGTTGTATCGGTTTTGATGTCTGCTATGAACTATTCGGTCTTCACACACCACCACGCTATGAATTGGAAAACAAGCCACAAAACGTGAATAGTTTATCATGCCAAGTGTTTCATAAAGTTGGACACATTGTTTCAAGATGCTATTTTTGTTATACATCGGTTGAGGTGAAAACTGGTGGAAGAAGCAACATCATACGACAAACTGGTGTGGTCCTAGTGGTCAAAACTCAAGAGGTGGCAGTGGTTGCAATTTTTCTAGAGGAGAAGAACATGGTTTTCGGAGAGGAAATAATCCCGGTCGGGTTATCTATGGTGCAATATTTGCATTATCTTCGTATAATAGTAGCAACAGTGATGCATACAATGTTGGATCTGGCTGATCATTTTGATAAGGAATTAAGGATAAACTTTACCATCATTTTTTTTGTTAATTGCTAACATCATATCTAAACTAAATAAAACTATTTTAGTAAGATTATGAATTTATTTTTTTAAGTATTACCAGTTTAAGTCTCCTTGCAAATATTAGAGATTTTTTTTTCCTAACTATTAATTTCATGATTTCATAAAATTAATCCTTGATATGTGAACTGGTCTATACCCAACGAATATTCAAAATAAAAATTTAATAACATCTAATGAAGTAAAAGTTGAACCAAGTATCATGTACAATCAAGCTTATATTTATTGATGTAGGAATTGGTTGTAGCCGTTGGTTTTAGACGGCTAGCCACACTACCCATAGCTTCCATCCACGAAACAATACTTATACGAGAGATTTAAAGAAATGGTTGAATCATATATGATTTTATACCAATAACACGTATAAAATTACATGTGATTCATGCTAATTTTCTCGCCGCTAAGGTTGCAGACCTTTTTAACCTTTGAAGGCCTTGCGTACCGTCCGTGGGCTTGCCTTCGGGCTCGCGTGTGGGTTTTGGCAGGTAGCGGTACACCTACAACATGCTTCATGTGCAGGTCCCACCACGAGTTTGAAAACCTGATGGTAGCTCTTTCTCTCTCTTAAATTATATATATTAAATTAAAAAGAAAAGATTAAGGGTAGGAGGGTAGTGATGGTCAGGGATACTCTCTTATCGAAGGTAAGATGCGGATAAAGCTGATATGATCGGTAAAGGTACGAGTATACTATGGATAGCGGTACTCGTGATTTGGCCGATTTGACGAAATATCAGCGACAAATTTATATCATAATAATAATTAGGCTTAAAATTATAATCGCACCAATTGAAAAGGAGAAATTATATATTCTCCTACTTTTTATGCCTACCCATCCTCCTACTTATATAGGAATAATACACTTGTCACATGCGCAGGAAATTGATGGTTATTTGTGACAAGTGTCTCCTTCCCATGTGAGTAGGGGTGAGCAAAGACGGGTACCCGGCCAAAATTCATGGAACCGGAACCGAAACCGGAACCGGCGGTTCCTAGAATGAAGGAACCGGAACCGGTTGCACCGGTTCTTACTATTTGGGAACCGGTCCCGGAACCGCCGGTTCCGGTTCCGAAACCAGGTACCCGGTGTCTATGTTTTTAAATGTTTTTTTTTTAATATATCATGTTATAAAAAAATAAGTGTTAGTTATTACATAGTTACAACGTAACGAAATAAATAATAAAA
>LUCG01122804.1:0-10681 GCA_001633085.1 Carthamus tinctorius
TTATTTTTTTATTTTTTCAAATGATAATGATGGGATTTTCTTGAAATATAAAAAAAAGAAAAAAAAAGAAGAAGGTACGATGATTACTGAATTAAGAAGCAATTACAAGTTTTCAGAGATTACTTCTTTAGTAATTTAATAAAGAAAGAAACATGATGGGGGTTGGAGATATGATTTCTGGAGTGAGTATTACTCTCATTATTCAATTAAAATATTTTATATAATATAATAATATTTGTAGCATTCGTGCATTTTCATAAAAAAATTCCAATAATGTTATTTTTAATATTATATTTGAGCAATGTTTTAAAAATCCGATTTTTAGTTGAACCGGTATAATAACCGGTTTCCGGTTCAACCACTGGTTCAACTAGTTCCAAACATTTTTATGTATTTTTCATTTTTCTATATTTATATATAGCCAATAATTTGATATCTATACGTTAAAAAATACACATTATAATAATTTTTACATTAATCCAAAAACATTACAAAAAAACGTATTTTTTTAAACCGGGTCAACCGGTTTTTTACCGGTTTAATCCACCGTTCAACCGGTTAAAGCACTAAACCAGTCGGTTTAATCCAGTCCTTAAAATGCCATAAAACTAGTCACATTTGACCCGGTCCTTTTACTGGTTCTCGATTCAACCGATTTTTTTAAAGGGTGTCCAGGCCAAAGCCCGACTAATCCCCCTGCAATTTTGGGGGCTAAAAATAGACCCACTTAAATGTCCCCAAGCATACATACGGGAAGGCTCGAACTCGGTTAGGACGCTATGAACCCCCGAGCGATAACCAATCCGCTACAACGTTGTTGACGATTCAACCGATTTTTAAAACATTGTATTTGAGAAACTAGGGGATAATTTAGAAGACTTCATTATATTTGAAATAAAAAATAAAACTCCGAAATCCTAAAAATAATTTTAATAATTTTAAGATTAAAATATTGATTATATTATTTAAAAATATACCATTGTTTTAATAAAATATATATTTTTTATCTATATTTAACTTTTATTAGAGTAAAAATATGATTAAAAGATTATATTTCTCTTTTATGGTAATTTCCTTTTAGAGTTCTTCAGTGGTCTTTTTGGAGAAATTTACATTTTCTTTTCTGATTTTTACCCTTTTAAAAAAGAATTGGACCAAAAAATTTGTCTAAAATCCTAAAAATCTCTATCATTTTCATTAATTGTCTTACCCTACAATAGCTACTGCTATTGTTGTCTTATTGTGCAATGTGTATGGGTTAAAAAACATTTATTAAGGCGGTGGTTGATAAATTAGCTGATAGTTGTCGACTAATAAGCTAGTCAGTATGATAAGCTAGCTTATAAATAAATTATGTTCGGCAAAAACTAGCTTATGAGTATATATAAAATGACCAAAAAGGATATCTTAGAATATATTAATTAATGTTAATAAAAGTATAATTGGATGAAACTACAAAAAGCTCCTGGAAAAGCTACTCCAACCAGCATTTCAATAAGCTAGCTTATTGTACATGTTTTAATGAACTAGCTTATAAGCTAGATGAGATTATTTTTGCCAAACACAGCCTAAATAAGTTTGTTCTTCGGTGGCTAAGCAAGGTAAGTGCGGTTGGCCCTAAATTATAAAAGCAATATTCTTTTGTGAAGATTTTTTGGAAATGCTTTTAGTTGTTAGCCTAAAAGTTAGTTGATAGAGAGTCGCTCTAGTTGTTAACTATTAATTAATAAATAATGTTAGTATTCACAATACAATATATATATATATATATGTAGGTTCAAATAAGAACTAATGCATTTTGTATATATATATATAGTTATGTTCAAATGAAAACTCGTTTGTCATTGTCAACGTGAGGACAACCGATAGCATGCCACGTGACATACACAATATTTAGTGTTATTCAGAGTGAATAACACAACATTCAGTATTACTCAAAGTAATTAAATAATACGTTATTCACTCTAAATAACACTAAATGTTGTGTTATACGTAATATCACATTATCCCTCTTACCATGGGCATATATTGTCCATCTTATGGATGGTTTACCATATTTATAGGTTTTGTATCACGTTTGTTAAAAACTAGTTAATAAATTACAGTATAGAAGGAGGTTTAGTGGAAAGTGTTAAAAATTAAGAAACTCCTTGGTAACTGTTTTATATGGACGATGCACATGTACATACAAGCGATTGAAAATGTTTTTTTTTGTTTTGTATGCACGTGTTCATAACGGACAAACGACTTACAAAGTACTTGCATGCACTATTCCCATATGCATGCCATTCAAAAATGAACAGTCATCAGGGTGTACCCAGTTTTTAATTTTTTGTGTTTTCTCCTAAAGGCGACACTAGATAAACTTATAAATGATATGTATATAGAAGACAAAATCCATAACTGAAAACAAGTGAAAAACAATCCTCAACAAAATTTTGAAGCAAATATATAAAAAATATAGCTTATAATTTACATGTAAGACTTTATCAATAAGCTAAAAGCCTAAAACAAATAAACTACTTTATGGTTAGTAATTCAGAGAATCTTTTTTCATAAGAAAGTAATACAACATAACAAGACTTAATGCATGTTTGATAGCGACTTAATGAGTTTAATCATTAGTGAGACCCATGGGTTATTCGATTAGCTATAAATGATTATTTCCCATGAACCTTTTTTTTTTTGGAACGACAGCAAATTTATTAAAATGGTACATTTCAACAAGTTTCTGGGAAGGCTTTTATGTATAGAACCAACTTCTTTCTTGTAACACCCATTCTCTAAAAATACGAACTTGACAGTAAAGTAACCCATAACTGATATTTAACTAAGATATAATGAAATACGGAAGTTCGTCCATAAACCATTTACTTAAGACCACTCATAAAGTCATGGGATTTGAAAACATAAGAGAATCTAAGCAAGTTCACACTTGAGTAGTAAAAACATAATTGTTTAAAAGAAACCCAAACTAAACGTTCACATGCCCAAAATCAAGAAACGAGTTTCATCCTTTCAAGCTAACAACCTTTCCAGACTCTTTTAACCAAGACTGAACTGATGAAATCCCGGGGCTTCAAACCGAAGACTTTTCCTTTCCCTTCCGGGAAGTAACTGCCACTAAAAAAATAAACAACAACGGGATAAGCATAAAGCTTAGTGAGCACACACCTAAACGCTTACTATCATGCATACACAATCATAATTAAATAGTAATCACATACATGTATTAACTGTCACCTTCCTTACGGCTCAATACTATCATGGAAGGATTTCATTACACTGGTACCAGACCTCTGTCTTTCAAATCTTCCCTAGGGGTAAATCTACCACCATAGGTACTATATGTCTTGTCCCCGTAGGAACACATACACATAATCACTCATGCATTGTAATCACACATACATCATAATAAGAGGATATGTAAGGTACTCACCTGAAGAGTGATCAATACACAAGCTCACTAACACGTATGCCAATCACCTCGTACCACCTAACCACAAACACATGCATATACGTATCAAACATAGCCCAAAATGGGTCCCTAACTCATTCCCGACTGTAAGATCCCACATTGGTTGGGAAGGAGAACAAAGGTTGCCTTATAAGGGTGACTTGATACCTCCTCTATCAGACGCCTTTTGGGTTGTGACCTGGATTGGGCAACTCCAAAGCAAAACCGTGAGGGAGTAGGGGTGACCGGTTAGGGCCCTGTGTCTCCAAAGCGGACAATATCTGGTACGGTTGGCCCGGGATGTTACACCGACTCTCTATCGCAAAATAACACGGCTACCCTCAACTAATTTCCACTAAACTTCATGAAACATCATGTTTCATCATCCCTTAGGGGACTATAAGCAAAAGAACCCTAAACGAACCCGATTGCAAAAAGTGCAAAAACGGGATAGNCAAACTCTCAATTCCAACAAAATCCCCATCAAAACCTGCTTAAACATGCTTCCTATACCAATAGGTAACATCCCATAACATCAAGGGTTAATTTCATATATACCCTTATTAAAGCTCAAAATATCATATTTACCCAACTTAATTTACAAATATCATATATACCCTTGTTAACTTATCAAAATATCATATTTACCCAAATAACAATTTTTAATCATTTTAAATCATATTTAATAATTACAAATAGTTAAATGACTATCATACCCTTAAAACATTATAAGTAGTTTAAAACAAAAATGAATAAAAATTACCATTTTCTAAAGAATTCAAATCATTATATGAGCACCATCCAAACCAATTTTTATGAAGACAAATATGAGAAAATTAAGCTAGAAAATAAAAATTTAGAGAAACCCAGATCATATATCCCAAAAAGATTCATACTAGCTTAAAAGTAACATAAATGAGCACCATCCAAACCAATTTTTATGAATAATTAAACAAAATCCAGACCATAAACCCCAAAAAACCAGTGCTTGCTTAAAACCAACATGAAGACAATATAAAAACTAAAAAGAAAACCCAGATCATATATAATCTCAAAAAGATCCATACCATCACAAAACTAACATAAATAAACAATACCCACATCAATTTTATGAAGTATGAACAATTAAACCAAACCCATACCATAAACCCTAAAAAAATTCAAAAATTTACTTATAGGAAACAAAGATTTCCAAAAATCAAGATCGGTATTTGGTGCTTCAGCCACTTTTGTATCCCAAGAGATCGATCAACATAATAGCTGATCAAGCAGGAAGAGATAAAGTTGAGGTCAACCATGGACGTGGAAACACATTCAAAACCTTACTATAAATATTATTAGCTAGTATGAATCTTTTTTGAGATTATATCATCTGGGCTGTTGACGATGGTTAGGATCCTGCTCTGCAATCGTACGGTCAGACGAGTCTCACCGGCAGAAAGACCAAAAATTTTGAGCGAGTAGCATACTATACAGGATAAAGAAAAGCACTGGTTTGAATTGGATTGTTGTTTACACCATGTTTGCTGTAAAAGCACTGGTTGAATATTCAATCGATTAACATAACTTTATTCAATGTACTACCTTTCAGTGAATGAGGGTGCACAACAACGAGAAGATGCCGATGAAATCTGAACTCAAGTCGCGAGAGAACATAGAGGAAGCGATTTGGGATTAGGGTTAGAGTTTTTTTTTTAATGACTTTTTTAAAATGAAAAAAATACATATTTAAATAAGGGTAAAGATGTCCATTCATTAAAAGTTTTAATTATAAATTATTAAATCTAATTTAAAAATGATTAAAAATTAATAAAAGATGTTGTTTGGGTAAATATGATATTTTGATAAGTAAGGAAGGGTATATATGATATTTGTAAATTAAGTTGGATAAATATGATATTTTGAGCTTTAATAAGGGTATATATGAAATTAACCCTAACATCAAATATCACAATTAAACAATTGGTGATTCATTGATCACCAATTCACTATCATAACCCTAACTTACACATACCATCGATCACCTTTCACTAACAATCAATTTGACAATCGTTCCTAAGGCCAATTGCTCCGAGAATTGAAATCTTCTTCCCTTGCATTCTCCCAAAATCACCAATCTCCTTCTCAAACTCCTAGAGAAATCGTTTCTAGTAAAAGAGGGGAGTGGGAGTTCCAATTGGCTTATAAACACGTCTAAGTCGACCCTAGAGTTCCACAAATAACATCTTGGCCCTTAGATTCCTGAAGTTACAAAAAGAGGCACAACTTACTTAACTTTAACAAAAATTCGTTAACTTACAACAAAGAGAAAACGGGTGTTACATTTCTTCTTTTTTCAAACCAATCTCTCTTAGCTACAAAAACACCCCCTCAAAGGGGGGGGGGGGGNTTCAGCTACTAACTAAATATTTGTTATCCAATATAAATAATTAATTATACAATAAATATTCTACTAATTAATAATTGGTCAAAGTTGGATGGGTATGCGATTTTGACTTTCAGTTAGAGTTAGGCCAAAATATGGCCAAACTTATATCCACTGTCCCATAATATTCCATCTATCAAATCAGTATTATATATAATTGTTTGAATATAATTTTTTTAACGTCAGATAACTGATATACACGTTTCGATATGAAGTCGACGAGTATTCGGGATCCATATTGATACCCGACTAATCTTCGGCGATCATGGACCGACCCGAAAGCCGACCCATGATCAGAGTATCGCCACATACTCACCCCATAAGTCGAACCCGGATAGACCATGTCATCCACTGTCTCTCCCAATGATATTACCGGCCATTAGGCTACTAATGCTTTGATAATTATTTGAATATAATGAAAACAAAATTTTACTCTAAATTAAAAATAAAAAGTGAAATTAATTATTCTAATCATTTTCTCCGAAAAGTTACCAGAATAACCATTAACTCCGCTGTTAGCAGAGTTCACTTATTAAAAAATTTTAGCAGAGATGTTTTTTTGTTCACTAAAGCATATAATAGCGGAGCGAAGATCATGGTTTTTTAGCAACTTTTGAAAGAAAATGGTTAATATGTCATATGTGTTAATGGTATTTTTAAATTAATTAATTTTTCAAATAAAAATAAATACATTTTTTGTTTAAATTAAAATCAAACCTTGTGAAAAAATTTGTTGTGAAGGTTCTAAATATCGTGAGGCGTGACGTGGAGCCTCAAGCCTTGGAAGCCATAGCGGGCTATGGCGTGACTTATGACAAATCTCTATATCATATATAATATTATATACATTAATATATGTTTTCTACTATTACTCAATGAAATCAATGATGATTAACAATTTAAATGTAGTTATATATTAAAAGCTAACAAACAAGACATTAAAAAAAACAAGTTAATACCAAATATCATGTTACAAAACGGCGCATTACACCATGGCATGCCTTAAGCGTAACGTGGCGTGAAACACGAGCCTTAAGCCACACGTTTCATGGCGGCTGTTGCAACGAGCTTTTTTCGAACAGTGAAGATACATTTCATATCATTTTTTGTCGGATGGTTATTATTAATTTATTTATGAATTTTGAAACTAAATATATCGAAAAATTGATAAAAGAAAATTATCGATTTATGTTAAAATTGGATTCTTGTTTTAGCTAAAATTTATGTCAATGTTTTATGCATTTTAACTCGATTTTTGGATTAAAGAAAATCATTAAACAAATTTGCAATCCCCGTCGAGCAAAGAATTTTTATTTATTTGTTTTTTTTTAATTTAATAATACGTCTAACGTAAATACATATGGCATTTACATAAACTCTAATTAATATTAAATTCGTTTTCAAAAATGATTAAAAAGTGAATATTATTGAAAAAATCGATTATTATAATACACTTTCCTTTGTTTATTTATTACTCCATAACTTTAGGGGGTGCTTGGTTCGTTTCAGGGAATGAGAATGAAAATGAAAATGGGAATGTAGGAGAATGAGAATAGGAAACATTGTATTGATGATGCTTGGTTAACCCAATATAATCAATGAAAAAATGTTTCATATTAAAAAAAAAAATTCTCCAACTTGAAAATACAAAAGATGTTACATTTAACATCAAGAGATGCAACGACATATGAAAAAGATGAACTAAGTAGAAATAAAATTTCCATTCCCCCCAATTTGGTCAGGAATGGAAATTAATGGATCTGCNATTACCCTACAATACCCCCAACCAAGCGCCCCCTTAATTTGGAACCCAACCACCTTATTATTTTATCATTAGATAAATAAAATTAAAACTATTTTTTATATTAATAACAATAATGGTATCCTAAAAAATTTCCATAAAGTGTAGTAGTATGCTTTCGAGTAGTACTTCATCTTCAAGTCTAAGAATATATTGATATTGTAATCATTATGTTTCCATCTACCTTTGATCCAAGTCGACTATCTTAATTTTAACTTTTTATTCAACATTTTAATTATTTAAATAACTTAACATTTCAATTATTTTAAATATCTTAAATATAACATCAGTGTTGCTACTTACATAATTCAGGAGTTGTCTATCAAACGTTTACCAAATAAACGTTATCGGGTTACTTGTTTTATTAGGTGGATATGTCAAAATCCGATTATTTTATCTAATAAAAGACATGGCAGTAAATGAGGTTCTTAGTAAACGGGGGAAGAAGGCTCTTACCTTGTTAGCATCTAGTGTTAAGAGCCGTTTTGAAACAAGAAATTAAAATACGCAACAATTGGGTTGTATTGGTCGGGTACTCAAGTTTAAACTTTGGTACATCATTTTACAATATTTCTAAGGGTTTAGTTCACAAAAGTGTATCCAACTTGTCACGAAAAGTTATTGTATGTACTGTACTTCAATTTTTTTCATTTAATACTATCGGAGTTTAAGAAATGGTCATTGTATGTATCCAACTTTATCAAAACCTATCATTTTAATGTATCCAACTTATTACGAAAGTGTATCCAACTTGTCACGAAATACATTAAATGTTAAGGTTTGATAGTTTTGATACACTAAATGGAACAAATGAAAGTACAAGATATACAATAACTTTTCATGACAAGTTGGATACACTTTCGTGAAGTAAACCCTGTTTCTAAAGAATGTATTTAAATAAAATTAAAAACCAAAGTGAGAGCATATAGATAAGGCTAAGAATCAAGATATATTTGTTGGAAGTAAATTGGACTTTAACCTTATTAAAGGACATTGATTTAAATATGATAATTATCAACAGAATATACAGTTATTATCTTGTTACATATTTGGATATATATCTCCTAACGTGAGTAGGATTTTTTATTAAGTTAATTACCTAATTAACATTAACGTAAGTGCATATCTTCTATTATTTAAAAATAAAGTCTATATATAAACTAGGACTCCTTATGGGATGAGTCTCTAGTGGCCTATAAATAAAGGAGATCAAACCCCTATTGCCTACACGAATCTACATTTAGTTCAGCCCCATTCTGAAGCAAATCGTATAGACCTTTAAAAGACTTAAATCTACACATGATGATGACAATTTCTGCTTCAACGAACCCCCGCTGCGTATAACTCAAGTGCTTCATGTTATATCTATTGAACTCTTTTATGGTATTATGGTAAACCAATTCATGATTATGTGCTTGTGTTCTTATGCCTTCGAAATGTTATCATATGCTTATAGATAATTCATATGAATATAACAATATTAAAAGATGTTCACATTGGATTTTTTTTAACATGTTAATGCTAACAATTGCATATATCAATTAAGAGCTTAACATTCATATTAAAATTCAGCTTATAAGAAAACATCGGATTCATTGGGTTCAAATGCCCCTAATGCATTTTCAACTCAATAGTTACGGTTTGAAATTTTTACAAATCTATTGTGTATTGAGGTTTGAGTGGTTTCAAGTTTGGTTAAGTTGGTCAGGTTTCAAATCAGATGGTTTTCCATGCACTCCTAATTTCCAATATGTATGGGGTTTGGGAATATAACCATGAGATCAGTTCAATTTCAAAATGACAGTCATCCAAATTTAGTTTAGAACTGATATTATATTGGATCAGAACACACATACTATGTTTTTCCTACCACATTATTTAACATAGAGATCTACATACAACTTGTATGTAAATACGTGTGCATACATGTATTCAATCGTGTTTTCAACGTTATTTCAATTAATCCATAATTGTTTGATTAAGTTGTTTATAATAGTATGATGTATATTTTACATGTAAGTTTGCAATACAACGAACATAAAACACAAGTTGGTATTTTTTAATGCCATTATTTATATCACAATTTAAAAAAAAAATACATGTTTAGTATGAAATTATGAAGCCAATGACCTTTATAAATGGCTAGTGTTGTATGCCTTAGTGGAAAGATTGTCCTTTTAGTGGCTATGAAATGAAAATTTCTAGCCAAGTACATACTTAGCTGATGTTAACCATTTAATTTCATTTTCAAGTTTATATATGCAAAAATTTGTTGGATATGTTTAGCATTTTAGTTGATCATGGTAGAAATAATGGTAGCATGGCTATGTTTGGCAAACTAGTTGATAAGTTAACTTATGACTGATAAGGTAGCTAATGACTGATAGCTGATGACTGATAAGGTAGCTGATGAATAAGTTACGTTTGGCAAAAACTTGCTGATAAGGTAGCTTATGACTGTAAAAGGACAAAAAAGACATGTTTGAAAATTAGTAATATAAAACTTAGCAAGGGTATATTTGGAATAAAATGCTTATGGTCCATCTAAACATGTATCTGACTTATAAGGTGACTTATAAGCTAACTTATAAGAGCATCTCCAACAATTATGCTAAAATAGAAAAAAAACTAGATTTTAACATATTTGTTGCTCCAACAGCTATGCTATCTCTTATGCTAAAATAGATAAAAGTGACGAAAAGTTGCCAAAATCTCTAAATGGTGAGAGAAATGATTATTTTAATTCTCCAACCAGTAGGATTAATTGAGAATAAATATTTAAAAGAGATAAATGATTTTTTTAATGCTCCAACCAATAGAAACAACTTTAGAGTTGCTATAATAGAATAGCTGTTGGAGTTAGATGTAAGTTTTTTTAGAGATTTTTAATCTTTTTACTCTATTTTAGAAAAAATTTAGAATAACTGTTAAAGATACTGTAACACCCATTTCCCATAAGCTTGAAAACAGTATACATAAAAGTGATCAAAACCGTTTA
>LUCG01122812.1:0-20182 GCA_001633085.1 Carthamus tinctorius
AGGGGAGCCATCGGTAAGCCCTTGCCGATTCCAATTTCAAACAAACCCCACCCCCACCCCACCTACCCCACCTTTCTCTCTATCTCTCTCTTCTTGTATTTTTCTTTTATTTTTTTAATTAATTATTTAGAGTGGTATGAAATTGGTATGGGTGTGGATGATTGGTATGGNGTGGTATGGCTGTGGATGGCCTAAGTCACCTTATAAGTCATGTACATGTTTTGATGGACCATAACTTATAAGCTAGCTTTTTGAAAAGCTACTATTTTTTTATTCCAAATATACCTTTGCTAAATTTTATACCACTAATTTCCAAACATGTCTTTTTTTGTCCTTTTTACAGTCATAAGCTACCTTATCAGCTAGTTTTTGCCAAAACGTAACTTATTCATCAGCTACCTTATCAGTCATCAGTTACTTTATCAGTCACCAACTACCTTATCAGTCATAAGTTAACTTATCAGCTAGTTTGCCAAACATAGCCATATGAGAAGTGATTAGTCACCGTTGGATGAGATCTGAACGCACATTAGGATGAGATGCATCAAGATTCATCAGATCAAGTCCCTTCTAAATTGCAATTCATGGAAGACATAGGATTAAAAACGATTAATGGTTCAGATCCTCTTCTCACATTTCTTACCATTAACTCAACTTCTCACACGATCCTACGCCTATAAATATACGATTGTTTTTGTAAGCCTTATATATGTTGTAAACTAATCTCAACCGTTCATTTAGTTTAACAAATACTTGAATTCATAAATACGTTGATTGTTTTCAAATATAAAACGTTCATCTTAATCAAGAAACCCTATTCGTCTTTCATAAATATTCAAATAAAAACAAATAAACCTTCATATTTTCCATAAATACTATTTTACATATATTTACAAACTTTAAACTATCTTCTTGAAAACTTCTTTAACGGCCCAATATTGAAATAGCCCCGGGTTCCATTTCAAGGCCCATCCCCAAAAAGCCACCCGACCCGAAAAACTGAAGAGGTCCAGACTCCATAATCGATGATCACTCTCAAATCTTCTTCCCCCCCTTGCGATTTTTTCGATTGTTCTCCGATTGTGTGTGCAAAGACAAAATTTCTGTAACCTGTGTGCGATTGAAGGTATCAGAGTGCAGAAAAACTCGCTTTCGGTAAGTCAATTTTAAGGGTTTCATTCATTTATGATTCCTAGGGTTCATCTCTCTCTGTTATGCCGATTATTGAAATCCTAACAACACTCTAGTAATCAGTATCGGTTATTGACTAGTTATGTTATGTTGAAAATTTGAAATTGTTGTATATATTATGTTTGAAAGTGTTAAGCTCATCACATTGACAGTTGAAATAATGTTAGTGCTCATTATTGAAATCAGTATGTTGGTTTGGTTATTCAAATTGTTGTGTTTAGCATATTTGTTTGAAAGAGGTAAATGTGTTGTTATCTCTTATGTTGATGTTTGGAATTGCTAAGTTGATTAGTTGGAGCCAACTAAGGGCCTGTTTGTTAGCAGCTTAGGAGCTTGATAAATGACTGTTTGGTAATAAGGTCAGTAGGGTGGAGCTTTATTATGCACAAAGCCGCGCAATTAAAAAAAAATACGTTCCTTCCATCTATGAAAAAGCTCCCCCTCACGAAAACCTTCTCAATCTATATGTTAAGTACCGGACTTGATGGAAAACCAACCAAATAGGCGCTAACTATGATAGGATTAAACAAAGTTAGGATTTTTCTTTTTACATTTGACAGGACCACTCTATGCAATAATCTTGGCTCCCTCCTTGGGTAAGATTTACCGAATCCCTCTTATCAGTGAATGATGTTGACTGAGATGATGACTGTTAAGCTAAGATAAGGTATTATTAGGGGACGTTTACCAAATGCTTACTGACCAAGCATTTACTGGCAAGATGCAACATTCCTTGCCATCAAAATAGATTGATGGTAAGTGTTTATAACACGGTAAGTGCTTATTTGGTAGGAACTATCACCCATCTTATCGGGTAAGACTCTCGATCCTTGCCTTCCCTCTTAGTGGGTAAGATTCTCTGGCCTTGTTTCTTTCACCCGGTAATTGAAGCATGATTTATGGCTTATTTACTTTTATGGACACCAACAAATTGATGGAATTTCCCAATGAATTTCTGGTTGGTAATGTAAGCATCTTTTGTCAGAGAAGTTTTAACATTATAAAAACAAATGAACGACATACTACCATTCACCATCTATGGTAATGAATTCTTGGACTCAACCAAACAACAACAACGCAACGGCCTTTCCCACCATTTGCATCTCTTAATTCTTATGTATATAGCAAGTGTGGTCTTTTAGAACTCATGCTTTTGATGTCATCTTCTATAGAAATATCTTTGCATTAAACTTGCATTTGATTTGGTTTGGTTTGGTTATACAAGTTTGTGATAGTTTGCTTTAGAGTTTTGACTCTTCTTCACAATAAAATAGAAATAAAAATAGAACTCGTATGGTGTTAGATTTGCAACAAAACCCTTTTCTATTACGTGAAAAAGTGCGGGATTGACATCTAAATGAGTTATGAGATGAAATAGATGAAGCATTATTGGCAGCATACTTAAGAATTTGCAAGGGAAAACCTGGCAGTGCACAAAGTCATTGTGTTTTTGGGGTAGTTATTGAGCTCTGATTGTGGCATCAATGGAAGTAATGCTTTATATAACTAATATATATGAAGTGTGCTTTTCTTGTGCATCAACGTTTTTGGTCCAACTAGTTTACCAGAACAACTAAATTCTATAATTGCATTGATAAAATTAAGTTTCTGGGGATTTACTAATTAAGTATATGAGAACATAAAATGGCCAAATATATCTTTCATTGATGTGGATATGGAAGTTTCTGTTGAAGTCCCAACTCCTAGTCTTTTAGGGGTCCATTTTATAGTGTCATTTGGAGTTAAGGTCTGTAATTCTTGTAAACAATAATCCGAGGTGTTAGAAAAGAGAAGTTGGAAATTGGAATATTGGCTGCGACTCGTTCTTGATTGTTTTGCATAGCTTGTCATTATTATCTGGGCAATGGATTGAGGTTTTGAGGATATGCTGTTAAGTTGTTTGTGCATGCATTTTTCATGATCAACTTTAAGTTCGAGGTACTTGATTCAATTGACCGAATATTTGTTGATTTTACACATTTTATGTCTTTTTTGTACAATAAGATTATCAATATGAGAGTGTGCAAATAATTCCTTTTACCAACTTAAACTTTGACTCCCTAAATTTTCATATCAAATAAAAATCTTTTATTTAAAAATAAAATATTAAATTGATAAGATGTCCTTTGTGTTATACATATCAAGTTTGATATATAGAAGAAATCAAGAAAAAATCATACACTTTTTACCTTTATATTGAAATATATGTACAAACAATGTATTAATATAGCAAGGATACAATCGTAATTCACTCTTTATTTTATTAAATAAAATCCAAAATTTAATGGCCCAAAATATGAATTTGGTATTTCTTTTTCAAACTTCAAAATCTTCTGTCTTCCACGAACAAAGAAAGAAATATATAAGTTCGATATTCTCACCATTTTCATCCTCATTTCGCCATTACTCCAAACTCTCAATTGGGTTTCTCGAAATGTTTCTGAAGCTTTTCTCCATCAAAAGATTCAATCTTTTCGCACGAGCTCTTCATTTCGGTAAGCATTTCCAACACCCAAATCTCGAAGACATAATCTTTCATTCAATTTGTGTCAATTTACGCCAAAGAAAATGGAACTCATTGCACAAAATCCCACCTTCAAATCTCACAAACTCGCTACTAAATCGTGTAATCTTAGAGTTTCGAATGTCCCCAAATTTAGTTTTAGGGTTTTACAAGTGGGTTATAGATCAAAACCCCCTTTCACCTTCACTACATACTTTTTCTATCTTGATTCATGTTTTGATTAATTGCAAAAGATATGATGATGCCTTAGATTTGATGAATAAGTTGATGCAAGAAATGGGTTATTCTCATTTAGATGTTTTGGAATGGGATAGTTATGATGATGATATCTCTTCTCCTGAAGTGTTTGATTCACTAGTTAGGGTTTGTAGTTCATTAGATGACACTAATTGTGGTTATGAAGTGATTAGAAACCTGAGGATCGAAAAGGATTTTCGGGTTTCGGTTCATGCTTGGAACAATTTCTTGAATCATGTTCTAAAATCCAATTCGGTAAACGGGTTTTCCGAGAAGTATCAAGAAATGATCTCATTTGGGTATGTGGAGAATGTGTATACATTGAATTTGGTTGTTCATGCCCTTTGTAAAGAAATGCGTTTACGTGAAGCAATCGGTGTGTTTTATCGAATGTTGAAAGGTGGGATATTTCCGAATGTGGTTACTTTCAATATGATGATCGATGGCGCTTGTAAAATGGGTGATCTTGATTTGGGGCTAAAGTTGTTTAGTAAGATGGGAATGATGTCGTTTGGGTTTGTCAGCCCTAATTCGGTCACGTTTAACTCACGTATTAACGGGTATTGCAAGTTAGGAGGTATGAAAAAGGCGGAAATCTTTAGGGATGAAATGACGAAAATGGGCATTGAACCGAATGTAAGAACGTACGCAACTTTAGTTGACGGGTATTTGAGAAAAGGGTGTTTAGAAGAAGCGATAAGATTATGTTCTCAAATGGTCGATAAAGATTTAGTTCCCAATCTTGTTGTTTACAATTCCATCATCCATTCGCTTTACTCTAATGGAGACACCATCACGGCTTCCGTTTTCTTGTCGTATATGATCAAGACCAACATCCCGTTTGATCGATTCACCCATTCTATATTAGATAAAGGGTTATCAAGAAACGGGTTCTTGAAAGAAGCTTTAGATTACTATAATTCGCTTTTAGGGAAGAATCTTGAACGTAAAGATGGGTTCTTGGAGAATACCCTTATATATTATCTCGTTAGAAGTGATAAAGATTCAAAACCGGAGATCAAAGAAGCTCTTGACGGGATCTTTGATCGTGGGTTCGCCCCAAATACCAAAGAAGCTCTTGACGGGATCTATAATTTCATTGATAAAATTAGGTTTCTGAGGATTTATTACTAATTAAGTATATGAGAACATAAAATGGCCAAATATATCTTTCATTGGTGTGGATATGGAAGTTTCTGTTGAAGTCCCAACTCCTAGTCTTAGGGGTCCATTTTATAGTGTCATTTTTGGAGCTAACGTCCGTAATTTTTATAAACGATAATCCGAGGTTTTAGAAAAGAGTAGTTGGAAATTGGAATATTGGTTGCCACATCGTTCTTGATTGTTTTGTTAGCTTGTCATTATTATATGGGCAATAGATTGAGGTTTTGAGGATATGCTGTTTACTTGTTCAGTTGTTTGTGCATGCATTTTTCATGATCAACTTTAACGTTCGAGGTACTTATTCAATTGACCGAATATTTGTTGATTTTACACATTTTATGTCTTTTTTGTAGAATAATATTATCAATAGTTATACGAGAGTGTGCAAATAATTACTTTTACCAACTTAAACTTTGACTCCCTAAACTTTCTTATTGCTTGTTTAATAAAGCAATAATTACCTAATCTAGACTTGCTTTCCCTGATGTTGAACGTGAAAACTTTGTTTTGCTTAGGGGATGTTTGATATAGAGGAATAAAATGCGAGAAGCATTTGCTTGCTTGTTTGATTTTAAGGATGGAATGGGGGAAGAAATATGCATTCTCTTTGCAACATCATTCAGGGTAATCGGCCTAACTAAATTGGAGGGAATGAAAATTTACTTTTTCTTCCCACCCCCTACATTTCCATTTCCATTACCATTCACATATCTATCTATGGGTATCTACCAATCACCGTCCCTTCTTTCTAATATGAAGAATTAGTTGATTCTTAGTGGAGTTAGCCAATTAGGAGACTTACTATACAAAAGTCGGGGTATAAATACTCTTACATGTGCATCACACGTGCTACAAAAGTTTAAAGAAATCTGCTGAAATTGTAGTCATTTCCCTCTCTATGGCGATTGAAAAAAATCGTAGCCTAGATTATGTCTCTGCGGCTGTTGTCTTTCATCGTCCCCTCTAATCCGTTGTTCTTCTTTCTTGTGTCCACAAGGTGCATTATTGACTTCGGAAGCGCAATAGATGAATTCATGATAAAGCATTTGTATGTGGCTGGTGGACCTTCTAGGTATTGTTAATTATTCCTTATCTCTTTTGCTTTTGTAATGTTATACCTTAATAGCGCAATGCTATGACTTTATGCAAGTTTTGCATTATCTTATATTTTCCTTTTGGGTGCGTTTGGTAATTGGTATGCAATGTGTGACTAGACATAACCAGATGGATGTGAGTGAGGTAGGCAGGTGAAAGAATTCCAGAAGGTTTTAGGGTTTTAGTTTATCATCGATTGTTTAATAATAAACCAATCTTGTCCCATCCCCTTATTTTGTTCCACCTAGTTCGGTCAGACATAAAAAAGTGCAATTTTGTCATCGAGGTCATGTCCTTTCCCAATCTAATGTCGCGCCAAACATTCTAACAATTGACAAGTTTTTCTATTGTCTGGTCCTATTCTCGTACAGAACACACCCTTAAGAATGTATCAATTATATTTATTCAGTTTCCCCTTTTGAAATTTGTTTGTGTTAGTGCATTAAGAATGCATCGATCTTTTTTTTTTGGATGGGTGTCCCAAGCTATGCCCAGACTAATCCCGACAAATTGTGAACATAAGAAATCAGCCTTGATAAACTCAATGTCCACAATTGTTGCATATGCCTGCAACTGAACCCTTGGCAAATGAGATATTCCACCACATCCCCACGGCATCAACCATCATACCTCAATATTGAATGTTCAAGACTTCAGTAAAATTATTATTCTACGCACCATGTGCATCACAAGTTTTTTTACTAAATTTTATTCATAATATTTTGTAATCTACATATACGATTGCATTCTTTTAATTGCATCTCATTTTCTTATTTTTGTTTTTATAATGTATTGTGCGGGAAAATGTATCTTATACAAGTCCGTATATTTTACTTCTGATTCTTGTTCAGGGGTGTTTTTTTTGTTGAATTTGTGTACTAATTAAGGTTTATATTTTTGGATTTAGAGGTTGGGTTCACCAGCTTCATTGAAATGCTCGGTGGAATTCTTTTCAAGTCAAATAAAGAGCAAAGATTTTCTTAAGAATAGTTGCAGGTTTTTTCGTTAGTCTTGATTTCATCGTCACCTTCACCATCGATGGAAAATCAGTGCTCCGATGTTGCCACCGACGCTGCAAATTCATCCAAAAACAGAGACGTTTCTTCTGACCACGTTGACGATGAGGAGGATGAGGAAGGAGATGTGGATTTCAACCCGTTTCTGAAAGAAGCCCCTTCTCTAGAAGCTTCTTCAAGCCTTAGTTCCGAAATCGAAGAGTTCGATGCCGATGTCGTGGACAGTGGAGAAAGGCACCCGCCTGCGGATAATACCGTAAACGCCCCTGATGGCGATGCTGTCGGAAACGCTGAACGTGCTGGGGAGACGATGGTTCCAGCTGCCGAATCTTCAGCAGAAGCTTATAGGGATAAAGAGATTGAACCAAACATCGTCACAAATACGGTTACAAACTTTACCGTTCCCGTTGACGATATCGACGACGAGGATGCAATCTGGAGGCGCACGAGGGCACGTTATTCTCTCGTGGGTTCCACTCTCGATGAACTTGAGACTTTTCTTCAAGAAACCGATGACGAGGATGACCTTCATAACGTCGATGACGAAGAAGAGTACCGGAAGTTTCTCGCAGCAGTTTTACAAGGTGGAGATGGAACCTTGGGTGGAGCTCAAGAAAACGAAAACGTCGACGAAGAAGACGAAGATAACGATGCCGACTTTGAGTTGGAAATTGAAGAGGCACTCGGGAGTGACGATGAAAACTTACCGTTCGTGTCTCGAGAAGAAGAGCATGCACGAGCCAGTAGGCGGCCCGAGACCCGACAGGAAAAACGTCAGAAAACCGATCATGGAGCGAAGAAGTTTTCGGCACAAACGAACAGACCGTTACGCCCGATTTTGCCGTACGCACCAATCGCTCTTTCGTCAGACCCGAACGCAGGAAGTTATATGATTCCGAACACTTCCGGGTACGTCTCGTCATCGGGAAAAACCGACTGCGTCAGCGCGTTCACTCCGCAGCAGATTGGCCAGTTGCATTGTTTGATATACGAACACGTTCAGCTTCTCGTTCAGGTGTTTTCGCTCTCCGTTCTCGACCCGGCTCGACAACATATCGCCACCCAAGTTCAGAGGCTGCTTTCCGAGATGCTTCACAAACACGATCAAGTATTAGCCTCTCAACGGCTCCCGTATCCGAGCTTTTGTTTTAACCTGCCGTACATCCGTTCCGCTTCGATCCCGCATTGCGATCCAAATTCTTATCAAAGTGGTTCAAACGGGTTAACGGGTCATGGTCAACCCACAGAGGGTGTTTTTTGGGCGCCTTTCGTCAGTGATACCGTGCTATCCGTTATAGATGTAGCCCCACTTAATTTAGTTCGAAGCTATATGGACGATATTTCTACCGGTAACGCTTTCTTTTTATTTTCACTTTTATTTGCTTGTACGCTAAGTTCTTGTTACCCACTCTGATTTCGGTTTTATTACCAGCTGTTCAAGAGCATCAACAGAGACAGCTAGAGGTTTCGTATGATGCTGCTGCGGATAAGGAATGCTTATTTCCGTTCAAAAGTTTTAATTCGTCGGCTGAATCTACTGGTGATTCTACTTTGGTGCCTTCGATAGGTAGTGATCAGAAATCGAAGAAGACAATTGCTGCTGCGCTCGTTGAAAGGTCAAAGAAGCAATCGATTGCTTTAGTTCCGAAAGAAATCGCAAAGTTAGCTCGGAGATTCTTTTCGCTCTTCAATCCAGCTCTGTTTCCGCATAAGCCGCCTCCTGTGTCTGTTGCAAATCGAGTGCTTTTCACTGATTCTGAGGACGGGTAAGTTACTAACTGGTTCGCGAACTTGTGTGTTTATTAATATGCCCTTTTAACTGGCGATATATTTTCTTGCCTTTTCCACTATTTGTTTATGCTCATATGGGAATGCTTGAAATGCATTTCAAAACTCTTAGGGAATGTTTTTGAAGGAGTGGGATTTGTCAAAGGAATTGGAATGGAAAATGGAATGTAATATGTCAAATTAGTTGGAAGATGTCTATTGGTTTACAAAGGAATTGGGGATGGAATAGTGAAAAATGACAAAAAATACCCTTTCTTTGATATTTTTTATTTATTTATTAAGTATAACTAATAATAAAACTAACACTTAATGTGAAAAAAATGTAATTTAAGGAATATTAGGTGGAATGGAATTCAATTCCTTCCTCACTGTGATGGAATGATGAAATCCATAGGAATTCAATTCAATTCCATTCCATGGGCAAACCAAACGTTGGAATGGAATTTGGTCAATGGAATTGACCATTCCATTTCTATCAAATTCCGTTTGAATCCTGCAACCAAACAACGCCTTAGTAATTTGTGAATACCCTTCTTCTTTCTTCTTGTGAGAAAATACGCTAATTATATGTGCTGCACATTGCGAAAATGGTGCCTGATATACCTTTTTTATAATACATTTATGTACTATTTATTAACTTATATGTTTAAAGCTTAGACTTTTAGCATCTATTATCGTAGTGGTACCATTTGTTTTGAGAATTTTACTACCTCTATCCCGAAGACAAACGACATGTGAACTATCATTATGGACGACACACATACATTTATCGTCTTCCATTTTTTCTTGCATTTCTGATTCTTTTAATTGATTGATTCATACAGGTTATTAGCTCTTGGCTTAATGAAGTATAATACCAATTGGAAGGAGATTCAGAAAAACTACCTACCCTGCAAATCTGCACATCAGGCAAGCTCCTGTAAAGAATTTTCTTTAGCTTAAATATAGAAATTAAGAACTTATCGCTCTCTTTGGGTACATATGCGTTATTAAGTTATGACGTATTAAGGTTATTCAACATCCGTGGCTCAAGATTATTAAATAATCCTTTTAAAATACGTTAAGAGGGCTAAAGTGGTAAGTTTTGTTATTTAGATGTTTCATGTTGAAAGTTGAATGCATATCAAAACACTATTTTCATTCACCATCAACTCTACACAAAAGCCTTTCAACTATTTATAATAGGGGTGTAAATGAGATGAGTCGGGTCAAGTAGTAGGTTATTCGAGCTCGGCTTGAAAAATTAACACTAGGCTCAAGCTTGACTCGGGTTCGAATTACTTTTTCAATGTAGGGCTCGAGCTCAATTATTTGTTGAGTTATCGAGTTCGATGTTTGTTTATGGGCTTGAACTTGTGATCAATTAACTCGTTCATTGACTCAAGGTTGATAATTTTTGTGTATTTTATTGTATGATTTATGAACATATGAGGATGTTTGGCTCGAAAAAGTGTGTGGAGTTTTAAAAACGAGCTGGATCGAACATTGGTGTTACGAAGCTCGGCTCTTAAAATCTAAACGAGTTCTGTTTTGTGTTCGAGAATAATTGCAGATCTTTGTAAGACAGAAAAACCGTTCATGTTCTAGAGCACCGGAGAATCCAATAAAGGTACGTAATTACTAATTACCCCATGATTGTGTTTACACATTTGTTGCTGTTTCAGCCTTTTAACGACCGAAGATCTAATTAAGACATTTTGCAGGCAGTTCGGCGAATGAAAACATCTCCTTTGACTCCTCAGGAGAAAGCTCGAATCGATGAGGTATTTTTTTATCGGTATTATTCAGGCCGACCATGGTTTTCAAAATCGGTCGAGGTGTACGCCTCGAGGCGAGGCGGTAGCAAAACGCACATGAGGCACCGCCTCTCTTCCCTTGTTCGAAACGTATGCCTCTTAGACCTGAGGCGTAATAGAGGCGTGCACCTCGTACCAGACTCACCTTTATGTACCAGATTCACCTTTTACAACTGTTTTCTCTGGATCACTTTTACAGCTGTAAACCATTACCTTTTTTCTATTAATTGTTTTATTTTGTTTCAGATTTTATCAAATATCTTACTTAAAAGTACATTAAAAGTCGAAGTGTCAAATCCTAAGACCTAAGCAAATTAATAAGAGACCAAAAGTTTTCTTTTACATGTTGTCTCCATTCGACAACAACTAGCAACGTTCTCTCGTCTACAGCATTCAAGCTTCTTCTGTCTTCTTTAAATATTTTGCTTTGTCTTAGTTGTTTTATTAATTTTATAACTACATTTACACATATCCTACGATCATATATGCTACTGTTTTTACTACAATATGAGTTTTATGAGTTTCATAGCTTATTATGTTTTACATATTATATATTTTATGAATTTTATGTGTTCTCCACCTCGGGGCTTACGCCTTGGACCGCCTCGAGGCCTACGCCTCGCCTCATGATTCCGTACTTTAAAACCTTGAGGCCGACAAACCGAAAATGTGTAGACATGTAGTTATCTTATCTCATGTGATCATTGTTAAAACCCAGGGATTAAAGGTGTACAAACTTGATTGGATGGCTGTATGGAAGTACATGGTCCCACACCGAGACCCGTTGTTGCTCGCTCGTCAATGGCGCACGGCTGTCGGAAACCAGAAGTCGTATAAAGGAGACGAACTTACGAAGGCAAAACGACGGTTATATGAATCGAAAAGAAGAAGGTCGAAACTTGAAAGCTCTAGATTGCAAGCAGCCGGTGCAGGTCAAAGTCGGGAAGGTTGGTCAACCGAGGAGGACGTGAGATGTAAAGATAAAGAGGTATGCTTTTGGCATTGCTTCGTAACTTTTAACATTGTTTACAAAGCAAACCGTGTTACAGTTTACCCCCCTCGTTCCAAAGTAAATACCCATGATGAAAAAGGTTAAGGGTTTTAAAAAAATGTAATTATTACTAGAGTACGTTTGTCAATTTCGACGGATATTGTTCCTAATGTTTAAAAACTTGGATTTGGTCCCTCATGTTTGTCATTTCATAACATTTTCTGTTAAATCCTACAACAACCGTTTAGACATGAAGTGTTGTGGTCATTAGAAAAATGTTTAAAATAACTAAAATACCCCTCATTTTAGGACTTACTGGGAAAATTTAACGTTCGTTAGATGGAGGGACCAAAAATGTTATGAAATGATAAACATGAGGGACCAAATCCAAGTTTTTAAACATTAGGAACGATATCCGTCGAAATTGACAAACGTAGGGACCAAAAGTGAAGTTTACTGTTATTAGTATTTAATTAACTAAATGACGATTTTACTCTCATAATAGAGGGAGTAATTGAATTTTTCTATCTCATAGTTAAGGGTAGAATTGGAAAGTAGCCGCTGATTTTTTGTTTTTCAAAAAATATGATAGTTGCAGAATTGCAGTACGGATAACGCCGGTGGTGAAAATAACAGCGGAGATGATGGCGGAAATAATGACGATGAAGCTTACGTCCACGAGGCGTTTTTGGCCGATTGGAGGCCGGGCCCGTCCTCGGAGTTTGCCGCCTCGAGTTTGCGAGAAAACGACACCGGGCCCGTAAATTTGCACACACCGCGTCCTAATGTCTCGTCTTATCCGATTCCTGCCAAAATCTTCCGGTCTTCAGAACCGGAACCCCATATACGACCCTATCGAGCTCCTCGATCCGATTGTTCTCGACTAGTGAAATTAGCCCCAGACTTGCCTCCCGTAAACCTCCCACCGACTGTCCGTATAATGTCACAGTCGGCATTTACTAAATACCGAGATGAAGCATCGAGTAAAGCGAGAGAAAATGTCGGTTCAGCAATCCCGTTAAGCCATCCCAGAATCGGTCAACCAGACGATCGAAACCCGTTAAGATGTAGCACTAGCGATCCGGTCGAAAAGGGCGATTCGGATCTCCAAATGCATCCTCTATTGTTTCAGGATCCCGAAGATGGAAGTTTACCGTATTACCCTTTGAACGGAAGTGCCGGGTCTTCTAGCTCGTTCGATTTCTTCCCGAATAACCCCCCGCAGTTGAATCTTAACCTCTTCCGTTACTCTCACCAAGCAAAACACACGTTAAATTTCTTCAACAACCCGCTGAAATCAAAGGAGTTAGCTTCGTCGTTATCCGGTGTGGACTTCCACCCGCTTTTGCAAAGAACCGACGATGGAAACGGCCACCCGGCCAGCGCACCGATGGTTCCGCCGCTGCCCGGAGCTTCGCCGACCGCCCACCGAAAATCCAGTTCGACGGGTGTCAATACCATACCTTGTAGCCCTAACGAACTCGACTTGGATATCCGGTTAAGTTCTTCTACCGCCCGGAAAGATAAAGGTCGAAATGGTCATGAATTTGGAACCACGGAACCGCAGGCTAGCGGTTCTCACAATCGGGAAATGGGTTTACTGGACGAGATTGGAAACGATCCCGATTCTGGTTCACGTTCGGTGGGTATCGAAAACGATGAAATCGTGATGGAACAGGAGGAGCTAAGTGACTCGGAGGAGGATGACGAGATTGCCGAAAGCGTGGAGTTCGAGTGCGAGGAGATGACGGATACCGAAGGAGAAGACGGTTCTGATTCCGATCACGTTTAAGACGTTCAAAACAAGGTATTTACAACTTATTCAATCAGCTATTGATTATTGTTTGGTAATGGCTTTTAATCATATAGAAAGTGACTTATCCAGTAAGCTTTAGGGGAGAGCTTTATGCAGAAAGCCAAGTTTTTCCAAACCCGCTTCTCCCAATTATCTATGTAGGACTTAATGAAAAACTAACCAAACAACCCCTTAAGTTTATCTGATAAAACAATTGTGCATTCTTGTTAGGATGTTAGACACCCAAAATCATCTTATTAACTTATTGTAACACCTTTCCATAGGGACGCACATAAGTTATAGAAAACCGTCTATTATGACAGTTAGACATGTTTGATGTCCTATAAAGCCGATTTTGTTATAATGAGCTCGTTAGGCTTACTAATAACCGCCCTTTTGACAAATAGGGGAAGTAATACTCGCGGTACCCTCGAAACCGGACTCCATATCGGACACACCTTTCAATGAGTAGCCTCGATGTTTAGATGACGGTGATCAAGATGTCAAGAAAAACCGACATCCCACAAAAAGGAAGCACGAGGTTCGTTACAGTTTAATTCCGGTGACCGGAAGTTCTCGTGCCAACAGATATTAGAAGAAACCCGGAAACCGGGATCCCAGGTGAGTACAAAATACTAACATTACAAAATGTAAAGATTTTGCTGATTGAAAAAGCTTTGTAAATATGGGTAGAAATGTCCAAAAACAATATGGGTAGTTTATGGTTATGTAACTATTTAGTCCTCAATTTGAGCTCTATTTTTGGCTAGTTTTAAGGGCTCATTTTGAGTTCGACAATTGCACGATCGAATGTGTGTGTATGTGTGAGTTCGATTCATTTGTTTAGAGATGTAAAATTAGTTCTCTTGATATTTTTTGCTACAAATAGGTTTTCTTTTGTTTTACACGACAACTGTTCCTTTATAGTGCGTTTGGTAGGGTGGATAGGAGAGAACAGAACAGAACACCTTGTTCCATGTTTGGCGTGGCTTTATATAGAACAGATAGGAACTAAGTTGGACAAGTGTGGAACACGCGTGTTTCACCCAAAACCCTGGAACTAAGTGAAACGAGACATTTTGTACAATTATACCCCTCAACCTAATACATGCGCTCTCCTCTTTCACGCCTTTCATTCTTCATACAGATTTCTCTATCGTCTCCTTCATCGGTTCATGATTCTTTTCAGAAATTGAAGGTCCTCTTTCTTGCTTGATTGATTTATCCTAAATCGATTTCAAGTCGTCCCCCTCTGTGCTAATCGATTTCTTACGGAGAGCGAACGATTTCACCTCTGGTAATCTATATCTCCTACATATATTCCTTCATCGATTCATGCTTCTGGTCATAAATTGAAGTTTGTCTTTCTTGTTCAATCGATTTCCTCCTAAATCGATTTCTAAACCGTCTCCCTCTGTGCTAATCGATTTCTTCTACAGATACATAAAGCAAACGATTTCACCTCTGGTAATCTATCTCTCATGCATGTCTTATTTCCGATTTCTCCTACAAATTAGACCACCGTGGTTACATAAATGGAATTTTCAAGTTCTCAAACACTTTCATCGTTTGGGTTTACAGGTTAACGGCGCAAGTTTTCCTTGTGTTTTAATGATATATGGGAGACTATGCGATCAAATATTAGGCAAAAGCAAATACATTGTGATAGTATTAAATCTGGGTTTGTTGAAGATCTAAGCCCTGGCACTTTCCTCATTGATATGTACATAAAAACAGAAGTGAGTGTGGACTGCTGACAAGGTGTTCGATGAAATGCCTGAACGAAATGTGGTATCTTGGACTTCAATGCTTAATGGATATTTATCAGAGGGGATGCATGATTGGGTTGTAGAACTACTTTTGCAGATGCAAATGGAAGGAATGAAGCTTAATTCATATGGAGGATAGGAACACAGGTCAATGCCAAGGTTTTAAGCTCACCACATATGTGTGTACTTTCTATGATTAGTATGTATTCAAGATGATAAATGATTAGATATGCAAATTGAATTGCCTTGTTTGATGGTATAAAGGTTACAAATTGCAAGATCTAAGATTTTGTTTTGTCATATATGAATTACCTTGTTGATATGTGATGAACTTTTGTTACTTTTTATTACCATAGATTATTTGGTAAAAAAAAACCACTAAAGAAATCAATAGGGGTAAATTGGTCATTTGACTTGTCCTGTTCTGTCCAGTCCTGCCCTGTCATGTCTTATCAAACGATGAACAGGTGTTCTGTCCTTTCATGTTCTGTCTCGTCCTGTCATGTCTGCGTACTAAACGCACCCTTCCTTAGAGATGCACGAAAACCCCAAGCCTGAAAACCGGCTTGAAATGACCTAGGCCTAGTAGGCCCAAACATAATTTTGGGGGAGCACCGAGTCTAGACCGGGCCTAGAAAAGGCTCGGGATTTTTATTCAACCCCAAAGCCCGGACATATCTCTTTCTTTACTCCTCGAAAACGGTCATGGAATGTCAAGTTGTTCAATTTATTCTTATTCTTTTTTTGCGTGAAAAAAACATCACTACTTATAAGATAAAATGGATACTTAGAAGAAGAAAAATAGCAACCACATCAAAAAGTCAAAATTAAAGCACATTTAGTAACAATTTAATATATTTTCATAAACATATAAACTATACTATTTTCATTTAATTTAAGATGAAACGGTTAATTTAGAGAAGAATAAAATAGTAATCGTCTTATAAAATATTCTAAGGATTTGTCTATTACTTTTCAATTTCATTACTTTTAATCTCTCTAAATAATTTATCAGTATTTAGCAACCATTAGAGTCGATTTTAAGGGTATGTTTGGGAGTGCGTTGGGAAAGTGCTTATCAACTTATCACATTGGGGAGAAGCAGAAAAGGAGAAATCAAGTGTTTGGGAGTGCGACTTAAAAACTGCTTATCGTGTTTGGGCGAACCCAAAATGGAGGTTTTGAGAAGTCACTCTGGTGTGACTTATCGCGTTCCATCTCCAGCCGCGTTTCTTCTTTGGTATCTTCTCCGATTTGGAAGTCGCCGCCTCCGATATCTCCTCAGATAAGCATCATCTTCTCCGATTTGGACATCGATTTGTAAGATTTCACTGATTTGAACGTCAATTTTGGATTTGTGAACCTCAAAAAGCAATCCCAAACACCCTCAAACAAAGAAGGGTAAGGATCATTACACCCCCTCTATCCTATGAAATGATATTTTTTCAAACTTCTAGACAGATTTAGCCATACATAAATTGACATTTTATTTTAAAATTACATATTTACAAACTCNAACAAAGAACTATATAAATTAATGGAGTTCGATATTCTCGCCATTTTCATCACCATTTCGCCATTATTACTCCAAACCCTCAATTGGGTTTCTCGATTCTATGTTTCTGAAGCTTTCCTCCGCCAAAAGATTCAATCTTTTCGCAAGAACTCTTCACTTCGGTAAGCATTTCCAACACCCAAATCCCGAAGACATAATCTTTCATTCAATTTGTGTCAATTTACGCCAAAGAAAATGGAACTCATTGCACAAAATCCCACCTTCAAATCTCACAAACTCGCTACTAAATCGTGTAATCTTAGAGTTTCGAATGTCCCCAAATTTAGTTCTAGGGTTTTACAAGTGGGTTGTAGATCAAAACCCCTTTTCACCTTCACTACATACTTTTTCAATCTTGATTCATGTTTTGATTAGTTGCAAAAGGTATGATGATGCCTTAGATTTGATGAATAAGTTGATGCAAGAAATGGGTTATTCTCATTTAGAGGTTTTGGAAGGATTATGGGATAGTTATGATGATGATATTTCATCTCCTGAAGTGTTTGATTCACTAGTTAGGGTTTGTAGTTCATTAGATGACTCTAATTGTGGTCATGAAGTGATTAGGAACTTGAGGATCGAAAAGGGTTTTCGGGTTTCGGTTCATGCTTGGAACAATTTCTTGAATCGTGTTCTAAAATCCGATTCGGTAAACGGGTTTTTCGTAAAGTATCAAGAAATGATTTCATTTGGGTATGTGGAGAATGTGTATACATTGAATTTGGTTGTTCATGCCCTTTGTAAAGAAATGCGTTTACGTGAAGCAATTGGTGTGTTTTACCGGATGTTGAAAGGTGGGATCTTTCCGAATGTGGTTACTTTCAATATGATGATCGATGGCGCTTGTAAAATGGGTGATCTTGATTTGGGGTTAAAGTTGTTTAGGAAGATGGGAATGATGTCGTTTGGGTTCGTTAGCCCTAATTCGGTCACGTTTAACTCTCTTATTAACGGGTATTGCAAGTTAGGAGATATGGAAAAAGCAGAAATCTTTAGGGATGAAATGACGAAAATGGGCATCGAACCGAATGTAAGAACGTACGCAACTTTAGCTGACGGGTATTTGAGAAAAGGGTGTCTAGAAGAAGCGATTAGATTATGTTCTCATATGGTCGATAAAGATTTAGTTCCCAATCTTGTTGTTTACAATTCGATCATCCATTCTCTTTACTCTAAAGGAGACACCATCACGGCATCCTTTTTCTTGTCGTATATGATCAAAACCAACATCCCGTTTGATCGATTCACCGATTCTATATTGGTTAAAGGGTTATCAAGAAACGGGTTCTTGAAAGAAGCTTTGGATTACTATAATTCGCTTGTAGGGAAGAATCTTGAACGTAAAGATGGGTTCTTGGAGAATATCCTTATCTATTACCTCGTTAGAAGTGATAAAGATTCAAAACCGGAGATCAAAGAAGTTCTTGATGGGATCTTTGATCGCGGGTTCGCCCCAGATATCGTCACATATGGTACTATGATTGATGCGTTTTGTAAACAAGAACGTATGCTAGATGCCGTTTGTGTTTATGAAGATATGATAAAGATGGGGAAGAAACCGAACTTAGTGATCTATAATTCAATCATAAATGGTTTATCTAAGAATCTTTCGGTGGATTTAGCCAAGATTATGGTTGATGAGATGAAGAAAGTAGGTTTGATTGATGTTGTGAGTTTAAACGGTTTATTGAACGGGTATTTTGCGAATTCGAGGGTTAACGAAGCATTGAATCTTTTTCTACAAATGCAAGAAGATGGAAGATTAGTGAATGTGGTGAGTTACAACATAATCTTGAAGTTTGTTTGCAAATTTGGTTCGATTCAAGAAGCAAAGGAAGTTATTGAGACGATGGTGGCTCGTGGGGTGAGTCCGGATTCTGTTTCGTATTCGATTCTTGTTGGTAACGCTTGCAAGAAGTATAGTTTGGACGAAGTGATCGGATTGCATGACGATTTGGTGGTCAAAGGGGTAATCCCGGATGGTCAAACATACGATGCCGCTTTTGGTTCGTTCGCTTGCGAATAAAGTTGTGATCTTTATTCGGGTTCGATTAGGGATTGAATGTATATGTACAATTAAAATGCAAAAAAAGGTAAGTTTGGTTCCATTTTATGGATGAAGTTTGATCTCTCTTTGTGGTTTATTTTTTGTGCAAATCTTTCACCAAAATGGTTAATTGGAGATTGGTGGTGAGTATATATGTGTCAAATTGGGCCAAGATAAATTAGTCATGAGTTCATTAATGTTGGCAGCTATTTTCTGGTTGTAATCTTTAGGGTGTCCCTTTTTGAAATAAAGCACTTCAATATTTGTGAGAGTGTAAACTTAAATTTCTCCAAATATAATAACATAAAGGAAGTGGAAAAATGACCAAGTTTTTGTATATTTGCCAAAATGGTTGAGCAGCAAAAAACAAAACCGAACCAAAAACCGAAAAAATCAAACCAATATTAAAACCGACGGTTTTGGTTTTTAAAATTTTAAAAACCGATTCTTTTGGTTTGGTTCGGTTTTTGGTTTCAAAACCGACCAAAAAAACCGAACCGAACCGAACCACTTCCATACTCTTTCCATTTTAGATTTTAGATTTTTTGATTTTTATCTACTGCCTTCCCCTTCTTTTCACTTTTCAATTTTCCCCCAAATGACCAAATCGACAGCCACAATACGCCGACACCTTCCCTTCTTTAAAGTTCAAATTAAATTCGACTATTCTCTTCGATCAGGTACGTTTTGACTCGTTTAGATTACTATGTATATGATATTGTTGTAGGTAGAGAGAGGGACTAGAAAGTCCTCTTTAAAGTAATACCCAAAAACCGAAAACCAAAAACCAAAAATAAAAAANTTTCGGTTGGTTTCGATTTTAGCCTAAAACCGAACCGAGCACACCCCTATTTGCCAAAATAACCTGTCATCGAAGGAATTCATGATTGGTGAAATGACACATGTCACCTTGTTATTGGTTGGCGATTTCTAAAAAACACCCATAACCTTCCAATTTTGGCATTTTTGTAAGAAAGTGGGTCTCATTCTCCGCACCAAAGAAGAATTGCTCATAGCGAATTCTTTGGTACAAATGAAAAAATGATGTAGCGTATATGAGTGAAATAAAAGATTGAACACGTTGATTCTATGAATGTCGTGTTCAATCTCTTCTAAGGCTTGTTGATTCGTAGAATACCAAACCCTAGGCCTCAAAACCTGAATTCTGATAAAGAACTCAAGAGTTGGAAGGAAAATGAGAGAACTCTGATTAA
>LUCG01122856.1:0-16854 GCA_001633085.1 Carthamus tinctorius
GCTCTGATACCATGTTAGAATATGTGGAACCCCCAGATTAATCTCCAAAAGAGCCCTTGAGGATAGAAGGGGGGTTCCAACCTAGTTGTTCATCGTTTACACTTTTTAGTGGGTCGGTTTGATTTTTTTTCTTTACAGTTCTTTGGGAGGGAATCAAATAACAGGAGGGATACCAGAAGAGTTTGGGAACCTGACTAGCCTTACGATGTTGGATTTAGAAAGCAATCGCTTAACTGGACAAATACCACCTTCACTTGGAAATCTTAAAAATCTTCAACTTTTGTAAGTAACGACTTATTTGCATACCGATAATTTGTAGCATGTCATTGATAATATTTGCTAGTTTTTTTATTACGCGTACTTTTTGATTGTGCAAGTAGGACCTTGAGCCAAAATAATCTTGAAGGACCTATCCCGGACTCGCTGTCAAGTCTGCCAAACTTAACGAGCATGTAAGTGAATAGTCCCAATTACCCTGTAATGAGATCAAATTAACAAATGTAACTTCAAGATTCAGTTTATGTAGTTATTTATCAATGTCTTCATCACGACTCTTATTTTGTCGGGACTTTTTGAGCAGTTTACTTGGTTCGAACAACCTCAGTGGCCAGATACCTGATCGTTTATTCCAAGTTTTTAGATTCGAGTACGTAGAGATCGATATATTTCAATTTGAAGAGCATTCTTAAACTACTTTACTGGTTCTTGATGGCTATTATTTCAGTTTTACTGGGAACAAATTGAACTGTGGCTTTAAAAATACCCACCCTTGCACATCTCCTTCTAGAGGTACTTAATTTGATTTGATTATCTGTTATATTATTTACAGATTACTATATAAGTAGCAGCATAATGACTTTAATTAGTTCTGGCTAAGGCATGACCATATCAAATTATTATGTGTAGTGGTAGACACTTGCAAGAAATCAATGGTGGGAATTATAGTTAGGGTTATTGAAGGAGGAGTGCTTGGTCTTCTTGTGCTTGGATGTTTGATATTGGTTTTGTGGAGGGGCGGGCACCATTGCTACAAGCGTGAGGTCTTTGTTGACGTTGCAGGTAAGCATGCTTGAGTTGCGTTAGATCACTGGGATCACTGAAATAATCTCGGCTCTAGATATATTTTGAAAAAAAGTAGAAGCTATAAAACCTGTTTATTTTTACAAATTAACATTTGAGTGATTTTGATTATATTATTTCTCACATCACACGAGTTGACATGTGTTACTAATTGTGCTTGCTCATGATTTAGGGGAAGTTGACCATAGAATTGCATTTGGACAACTACATCGATTTGGATGGAGGGAACTACAGCTTGCTACGGATAACTTTAACGAGAGAAATGTGATCGGGGAAGGAGGTTTATGGACGGTCTATAAAGGAGTCCTTGCAGACAATACAGAAGTCGTTGTGAAACGGCTAACTGATTGCAAGAGTCCTGGCGGGGATGAGGCATTCGTGCGTGAAGCACAGATGATAACTGCGGCTTTCCATTTGAATATCTTACGCCTGATTGGGGTTTGCACCACACCCACAGAACGCTTATTGGTGTATCCTTACATGCACAACTCGAGTGTTGCCTACCGCCTACGAGGTATTTTACACCCTTCGATTCCTTTACTTTTGTATTGATTTCTTTCTAGTGTGTGTGTGTGTGTGTGTGATGGATGATTATGATTTTGCAGAACTTAAACCTGGAGAAGCTGTATTAGATTGGGAGACAAGGAAGAAGGTAGCTTTAGGCACTGCTCTTGGATTGCGATACCTTCATGAATCTTGCGATCCGAAAATAATCCATGGGGATGTTAACGCAACCAACGTATTGCTTGATGAAGACTTCGAAGCCAAGTTGGTGGATGCGAGAAAGACTAGTGTTCCTACCAAAGTTCGTGGGATGATGGGACACATCGCTCCTGAATACCTGTCCACCGGGAAGTCGTCAGAAATGACAGATGTTTTTGGGTTCGGAATCATGCTTCTAGAACTCGTAACAGGACAACGAGCGATAGATTATTCACGCGTTGAAGAAGAAGATAATGTGTCGTTGCTGGACCATGTATGTACACCACATTCTTTCTATATTTTCTTATATAGTATAGAATGAATATTATTATTTATTTATTTATAATTATATGTATATGTGTGTGTGTGTGTGTTATGCCTGAAGGTGAAGCAACTAGAAAGGGAGAAGAGGTTGGATGAGGTCGTGGATCGCAATCTAAATAACGAGTACAACCTACAACAAGTAGAGATGATGATTAAGGTAGCATTGTTGTGTACCCAATGGTCACCAGAAGAGCGGCCAGCGATGGCGAAAGTCGTGAGAATGCTGGAAGGGGTTGCTGAACCGCGGGAAGAAGTAACGCCAATTATATGGTGAACGGTGAGAATGCTGGAAGGAGTTGCAAATTTCATGAACGCCAATTGTTGATGTCACAAAAGAGAACGCAAATGAATTAATGGGAAAAGGGCGGAAAACCGCTGGTCGGGTTATTGTGTACTTGATTTATTTCTTGTTACACTTAACCTAGGGTGATTTATTTATCACTAGGTCTGCATATTGCATACAACACAAAGGGGGATCTCCAACAATAAAGAATCTCAACCATATTGAAAAATACAATGAAGAATAATGTTTCATGTTGTTTAGCCTTATGAATTACATTATGATAAGTTGATGTTTAATGTTCATGTTTTTTTGTCACATGATAAGTTAACTATGGGTTGTTGGATGTAGTTTGAACTGCATGAAGTTAGCATGGTTTCACTTTGCCAAGTTTAGAAGCTTGAAATTGTAGTTATTTGTAGCATTTTATTGCCTACAGATAATGTAGTAATATAAAAAAAAAGGGAAGGCTACTAAAATCTTCTGTATTGCATATAGTAATATAAATACTCAAAATTATGTTAGAACTTTTGCATTAATTTATGTTCTCAATTTTTATTAAATTTTTGCATCCCTTTCATTGTACGAGTATACTACTAGTAGATAAATAAAAAGAACACGATAACGAATGGGTTAGTATAAGTTCGAAGTCACTTCATTTTGACCAACATGACTAATTTCTTTTTCCAAAATAGTAAATAGTATATTTCAAAATACAAGGTATAATTATGTGTAAAATGTAGTCTATGTATGAGTAATTACTCGCGGTGTACCCGTGCGATGCAATGCCGGTGAATCATAGTTATGAAGCCTTTACAAAAAACAGAGTTTATACAACGACTAAAATAACACCACATTAACCACAAGGCTTGTGGCGTAGCAATAAGGCCTGTGGGGGATGTGGATGGTATCCCATTCAACCCAGGTTCGAATCCCTTCATGTGCGTCTTGTGACCAGGCGTAGTCTCAGACGGCCGAATTTTCTTTCAGTTCTAAATTGCCAACGATGTGGTCATAGGCGAAACCTAGATGAACCTAGATAACACCACATTCAGAGTTTAAATGACGACTAAAATAACACCACATTCAGTGTTATTCAGAGTGAATAACACTGAATGTTGTGTTATTCGCTCAATAATACATGGTTACATGGTTATTAAAAGTGAATATGTCACGTGGCGCACTCTCGACTTTCCTCACGTTCACAGTAAAAAAAAGTAACTTTTCATTTGAACTTGACTCTATTTATTCAAAAGCTTAAATGAAAAGTGTATATATCTTTTATGAGTAGTAACTAGTTTTAACTTAAAATTCATATCTTTATTAATAATTAAATCCTTTTGTTTTTACCAAAAGTAAAAGATTCAATATTCAAGAGTTTGTAAATTTTATTGACAGAAAAATGAATAGCAAAACATTCAAGTAAAAATTGGTTTGATAATTGCAAGATGGAATTCAACCTAGTAGTATTTTCAAAATCAAACACATTTCTCCACAATTTTTAATATATTTGCAAGATGGAATTCAACTGTTTTTTTTGGGTTGTTTTCATTTAAACCATCCCCCTTCAAACACAATAGGAATAGTGGTACAAAAATAGTATTGTTTGTTCTAACAGTCAACCCAAACCATCAAACTGGTTCTGATTCCATAATCTGAACCCAATATTTACAATGTGTCACACCATGTTTTCATGGCTCCAAAATTAGGATTTGTGAAGAAGCTTTCTAACCTAAAACACTAGGTAAAATCGGGTTTAAGATCTTCGATATATATATAGGGATTCTATGCAGCAAGGACAAGAACCTTGATTGTTCCTTGACTGTTTGCTGTTAGCATAGTTGGGCTATCACTTTTCCAACAGACAGCGCTAATGAAGTAGGATCCGGGGTCCTCCTCTCCTTCATTTGTTTCAGAACGGAATCTATGCGATGCTGCAGGCCTCGAGATATCCTACAAGTGAAAAAACAAAAATAAAACACATAATGTCAGTGTTAGAATCCTATTCAGTTAGACTTTGAACGTTTTCCCTCGATATATTTTGGAAGTTGGAACCCTCTCTCTCTCCTCGAGGGATATTTTGGAGGGTATTCTCGGGATTTCACATATTCACGGTCAGAATAGAAATAGAAATATTGATTTTGTTGTGGGATATGTAACGTAAGCTAACCTTGTGGTAGACGAAAACTTCATTGGTCTCACTGCCACATGCTACGTAGTCATTGTTAACGGTTAGACCCACGAAATTCTTCTCATTTGTGTGTCCTCTAAATGTGCGCAGCTGCAAACATGCATGCAAACTCAGTCAAACCAAACAAACCTAGGTGGCATTTGTTTTAAAGAGGTGCTAAAGGCTTAATTCACTTCTGATTTTTAAGAGGTGGTGCTGAAGTCTGAAATCTAAGTCAATAAAACTGTTTGTTTTTGTGAACCGACAAACGTCTTGGATATGTATAATTGTCTATTTTATCCCTTAAAAATTCAACTTAAATACGTCAATTGTGAGCATCGATAATCGAAAGACGGAACAAAAAAAAAGGAAACAAAAGAAGGATGTTGGCAGATTTACGAGGTTGTGGAGTTTTATTATATCTCACACCGAAGCCCTAATTTAAGCCATTAAAGATGTTCTGGAAAACCAACACACAGATCTACAATCTTCGTGTTTTGTGTTTTTGAAAGTCGGAGTGCATCTGGGCTAAAACCAATGTTGAAATTAAAAGTATGGTGGGACGGATATAAGGGGGTAATTAAGTGGCTAGGTTATCACTTAATTTATAAGAGGACATTTAAGTGTTAAGGGATTCTGAAAAAGAGAAAAAACAAATAGTCTGAATTCTCTTATGCATGAATGAATCAGACATAAATGACAAATAGGAGCTGAAAACCAAAAAACAAACAAGGCCCTAGTGTATCCCACTGGAGGTGGGGTCCAGGGAGGGCAAGATGTGTTGGTGATTTTGGTGTCATTAGAGAAGCAAAGAGTCAAAGGTGAATTATGAGTTGTAGTCTTACTGGTGTATTTTCCTTGACATCCCACAAGCGCAACGTGCTATCGGTAGATGCAGAAGCAAGCTCGGAGTTGGAAATGAATTTTACATAGGAAACAGCTTTCCGGTGTCCGCTAAATATATGCAACGGTTGACTTATATTTCTCAGGTCATAATAATGAATGTGATGATCTGCAGAACCCACCTGCAAAATTGCTCAAAGTAGAGCCACACTCAGTAAGTGAAGGTATGCAGATATAATTTAGCCAAACCAAAACAAACGAACTCGGTATATTCCACACAGAGATAGGGTTTGGTGAGGGTAGAGAGGCTGTTTCCGAGAAGACCCCCGACTTGCAAATACCAAGAAAAAGAAACAGGGAGCAAATGTGCGTATGTATGCAAATATAATTGTAAATATAATATACTCAATAGTGGATATCAATAAATAGCCAAGAGAGGAACGTACCGCAACGTGAAAACTAGATCCAGGATTATATTTCACCGAACAAATATTTGCTTTCATGTCGATATTAAGGACACTTGCCTCTTGCTTTGTACACCAAATCTTGACCTGTTGGACACGAGCGCAATATATGAAAAGCATTACAAAACCAGAATAAAAGACCAAACACAATATCAAAAGTCAAGCTTGAGAAATCCCTACTAAATATTATATTCTTCAAAAAAAACATTCAGAGACCAACTAAACACACGAATTAACCGAGTGTTAGATACAGTTTTTTGCTTGTAATATTCCGTACCTTACAATCATCACTTCCAGATACTAGCATTGTAGGTTCAGTTCGTGAGAAATCAACACTCCATGCTCGTTTTTCATGCTCCTCGTACTCCATAACGCTCTAAGTCAAAGTTGCAAATGAGACTGGAAGTCAACAGCTGAGTTTACCTTACCTTATAAGATGGCAAATAAATATTACAACAGTAAACTCAATGTAAGATGCTACCTGGCGAGTAGTTACATCCCATACAGTCACAATGCCCTCGTAATCGCTACTTGCTAATTGGCTCTTTGTGTACTTGTTCCAGCTTAAACAACTAAGTTTGGATCGTGTTGGCATTTCCACTATAGGACACTGCACATCTGCTTGTTCATTCACCACCTGCACAAACACTTCCACAAAATGAGTACATACAAAATGATGGCACATTTAATTGTCTTCCATAAAAAAGAGGCCATTCAACCAAACCATGATCAAGGAATTTGATTTGATATCATACAGAAAAGGTGCAGCTCATTCTTGACGACTTACAGAGGCAAATTCGAAAACCTTGATACGTCGTGAAACTCCAGCAGTAGCAAAAAGTTCATCATCTCGGTCAAATTCTATGCTGCAAGTGGAGAAGGCAGTTAAACAAAGAGAAAAGGGGCAATTCAACCGGAAATTATCTGCAATCTACATTTATATACCAATAAGATTACTCAGAAAGCTAGGAGTCTGGATGCACAAGGCTCTCCCTTTTATTGACTTCTTTAAAAGTATTACTTGCTGACCATCAATTTCATGAACATAATGCAGCCAATTGTTGATTGTATACATTATTCTGAAATGATTGCTGTTACACCAATTATACTGAATATAATACACGCATGTTCTATTAGGTAAACGATTTAATATAACAAGAACAGTGTTAATACTTATTTTGTCACAGAGAACAGTGTTAATACTTATAGACGCCTGCATGACACTTAATGATAACACATATATGCAAAATTTCCAGAAATTTGGGGCGCTTCATTTGAAATTTGAAAAGCTAAGAGAATCAAGAAACGGTTCCTAAAACTATAAGTTAACAAAACTAGATCAATTTCAGCCAAAATAGATGGTCACTTTTAACCAAAAAGACGAATTAAATATTTCAGTATATACTCAACTCATAGAGTCATAGTCAAAGTTAAATATGGTCAAAAACTAGTGTGCATTGATTTTAGGCAAGTCTACTTGCCAGAGGTTCTACTTTTTATTCCAGTTGTCAAGAAATAAAGTCATAGAAGAGAGGTAAATGTGTGATAATTTGATATCATACACTGTTGTAGAACGCAAATGAATTAATAGAAAATCTTGGCAACCAGTGGTTTAGGAACTGAAACTCCACAAACCTTGATACAATATTGGCTGAATGGAAAAGATCCCCATGCCTAAGTTCAGCAACAACCCGCAACCGACTATACAAAATGAACAACAATTTAACAAACAAATTTCATAACTGACAAAGATAATGAAATTAAAAGCAGCCATAGACATAAAGAATAAACCTGTATCGTGTAAAGGAAGAAAGTACGGATTGAAAATCCTTGAGTCCTGGATGATAACCTTCTCTTTGTATGGGATTGCAATCTTCCTGCTTCTGAGCTTGTCTTGCCCAATATCTCCGCTTTTGTAAGTAACACTCTTGCAAGTCATTGAACTGATGCAATCGAAAATATAATGAACAACTTTCACTTAAGTTACTGTCGGCAGTTAGCAGATAGCTACCGATCAGGTAAAACATTTGACACTGTGACCTTACACAAAGCATTTAAGTTACTTGAAAAGGGTTGAGATGATTCAGAATAAAAATAGCATGCAACAAAGGCAGAACATGTTTTGTTAGTCTTAATTCGCTTCGATGCTCAAGCTTATATTATTTCAATGGGAGGTAAAATTGGGTTTTTGCAATGCAACAAGATACCATTCCCAGGGAGGTTCAACCATGAGCTTTTGCAAACGCCACCCTACAGTTGTGAGTTTTCTTTTTTGGAGTACAAAGTGAAAGTATTAGATATATACAAAGTAGAATACATGTTCTGTTTTGATGGTTGGTCGAAGATCCACAATTTAGTGATGTAATGAACCACAATCACTATGCATTTTCCCTTCAACTATGTTGAAGCTGAATATATAGTTTTCTTTTGCCCAAAAAATATGATGATCGTGAAGCTCACGATTTTGATGAATGGATTTGGTTCTTGTTACGGTAAAAATGTGCACATTAATCATATGACATTACCAACTGCTCTGAACAAAATGGACTTCCAATAACTCATTTAGCATTTCTAGTTAAAAAAGATAGTCAATATGACCCCCATCAAAGAAAATCCAAATTCCATCACTAAGAAGTGCACTGACCTGTGCATGAACACGCCTCTTATTTGCTACAGTTACTCCTGGTTGAGTATTTTGTGAATCTGGCCCATTGCAAGCATCCTTTCTTTGAACTGCTTGAGAGCTTACAGGACCCTGAACATCAGCTGCCCTACTTTGTGAACTTCCTCCACCCAGCCAGAATTGGCCTTTAACACTGTTGCCAATAGACATATTGCTGTTGTTACGTTTGTCCATCAATGAAGGCCACGATGATCTTACAGTAGGATCGTCAGAAAGCATCCTTAGTTTTACCGAGTATCTTGCTCTTGCTCGATTAAGTTCTACTCTGTCTCTCTCAACAGCATTTATGTCTTCTTTAATGTACTGAAGATCATTTTGTATCTACAGTAAAGACCAAAAAGAGAATCAGGGTCATCACATGATGCAATTAGAAAAGTGATTATAGCCAGGACTACAACTTGGGGGGATGTTAACCACAAGGGTTGTGGCGTAGTGGTTGAGGCCCTGGGAGATGTGGTAGAATATCCCATCTGCCCAGGTTCAATTCCAGACGTATGCAACAATTGTGGCCACCGAGTTTATCTGGGCTAATTTCTTACAGTCATAATTTGTTGGGATAGTAAGGGCACAGCCTAGGACACCCTTCCCAAAAAAGAAAACCTTGGGTGGCTGTTTGAAGGGTGGCTATCAGACAGAATATGCATGATATACCCAAGAACTGATGAAAGAAACCACCTCCCCAGCAAATTCAAGAGCAAGATTATCTATCATCTACCATAAAATATTATTTTGGAACCAAAGTTTTTAGATGAAATGCTGATTTTCTATGAATTTTGATACAACTGTTGGTATATATATTTAGGTCACAAAAAATCACAACAAATAAGTCACAACTGGTAGAAAGATTGAAGGACCTCCTTTAGCTCTTCAAGCTTTTGCTTCCGTAAGCAATGCAAAAAATCATGCATAACTTGCAAATTTGTCTCGGCTTCTTCTTGCTCCATTTTTCTTTTCTTCTCAGCAAGAAGAACCAAGAGGATGTTCAGCTCCTTGACCGACACATCGCATCCCTGTCTAAGAGAGAAGAGAGTCATGTTTCTATATAAAAATAGACACTTCACTGCCGCTTAAGGTCAAATTCAGTTGATATTTTACCACAACGTATGAACTTCATGCATAATTTCTTTAATTGTCTTGGTACATATGTATTATGTTGGTAGAGATAAATGGAACGACTTCATTATATATTACTGGTTGGACAGAAGGGAGGATATCATTTTGCAAATATGTCTATAATTGATCCATCTCTGATGCAAAAATGGAACAGACTTCATTAAGGATTGCTTGCTATAAAGTTATGCATCATGAACTCATCTCTGGTATGTGTCTGTAATTTTTATGTTGAAGCTGATAATTCACTAAATCCACAAACCATATTAAGTGGGAAATTTTATACCACTAACCATATTATGGAAGTTTCCTTTTCTAATTAAAATGTATACATAATGGAAATAACAATCTGAAAAGCTGGACTGGTACTCTGTAGTGAAGGAAACCACTATAAAAGAAAAATATAGAACGTAAAATGACCGACCTGCTGAAGTGCTTGACGAAGCTGTTCAGTAGGAGAAGCACGTTTAGCTATTTGACGTGCTGAAGCCTTCATCAATAGCTGCGGAAAATGCCAAAATGCCAGAACATAAACAGTATATTATATTCTGTTGGTTGCATAATCCTGCCCATAAGTAATTAGATGGCTCTTAAGGTAGCTAAATTTAACTCTTTGAACTTTGTAAAGTTTTTCATCAATGATTGTAGAGATATCATACACCAAGAATATCATGATAGTTGTGACTTCAAATCTATGAGAAAAATTATCTTTTGAATAGTGTGGCTGAGCAAGGCCAATGGAGGCTCTAACTTCCCAATTGCACATGATGGAAGAAGAAGCTTCACTACAAACCTTATCGTTGCAAACAATAATGTTGTTTAATCAAATATGGATTATCACAGCATATACTTGTCATGAGATACCTTTTTCACTGCCAAATCAATGTCATGATGTAGCAATAGTGGTTTGAAGTTTGAACTAATGTAAATAAACCGCTAGGGCATAACACCCACATCAGTATAGAAAATACCAAAATGCAAAGTTAGTTGGTCCCTCTGTTTGAAACAGTGAAAGGTTACTTAGTTGGCTAGCAAATAGATCAAGCCCAACTTTGTTTGAGAATATTATGTAGTGTGACTGAACTATTTCCTTGTAATCTTCAAATTTGTTATATCCAGTTTTCGCTTTCTATTCATAGATGATTCCAACAAGAATACATCCCTAATTTACCTCCATCTTAGATTTAGTAACTTGGGGTTAGTCTCTTTTGGCAGAGTAATGAACCATATAGGACAAATTTGCATATTTATGTGCGTATACACTGTCACAAATTTTAAATTGAAAGACTTATTAGTAGAAAAATATTTGTCAGAAAGATAATGTTGGTTTGCATAAGCATGGAACCATACTGTGACATGATGTAGCAAATTAGAGTAATCATATTGCCCCTAAAGTAAATAATTGACATTCATTAAACGCAGCCTTCTGCCTGTTTTGCATCACAAATTGTTTTACCATTTCATTACCTTAGTGTTGAGTTTTCAATAGCATGTATCATAGTTCTAAAACATTATTTTGTATTACTCATATTGACATTAGAATAAACATAAATATTTTCCTTGTTGTAACCCCACATGCTTAGGGAATATGATCATTTGTTCTGCAATTGAATAATGGGAAATAAAGAGTTAGAAGACCTTGTTATACAATCAGACCTAAGACCCAGCACCTAACTGAATAAAGAAAGCATAGGAATAAGACACATCACCAATGGCCTAAACTCTCTTCAAAAGATCATACAAGTATAAAACTACCTATGTTTAAGTCAATAATATGTATAGATTATAGATATTAAACAAGCAAAAAGTTGAAATTTCAATTTCCTAAAAGCTGCATCCTCCATCTCATAGCAAGAATACATATTGGGTGATAGATAATGCTTCTTTACTAAGTTCAAATTTTGACCTAAAGTGGTTGAGCCATGGAAACTTCAAAGACTATATTATAAAAATTGGAACTTTAAAGACTAAAAAAATATATTATAAAATTCTCAATCAAATATATTATAAAATTGGAACTTTAAAGACTAAAAAAATCTCAAACCAATTTTTAATTTCAGTTAGAAAACATTAGCTTTTCTCCATTGTTCTTCATGTTTCCTGCATGACATTTAAAAGCATTATTCATGTAATCACCATTAAATTGAACTCCAAACTTGTCAAGCCGAGGGACCACCGATTTCATACTTCACAATTTACCTAAAACCGTTCCTAATTATTTCAACAAATACATAGAATCTATCAATATAAGAACCACAATTAACAGCTACAGACACAATTTTTTAGGTCCACAGAATTGAAAGCTAACAAATTAAACTAATTACCTTATTAAGCAGAAAATTAGGGAAAAGCTGGTTCGTGGTGAGATAGCCACCACAACATGGACAATCGCTCTTGTTCTGAAGATGCGTCACAATGCACATGTAACAGAAGCTGTGACCACACGCTGTCAAAAAGGCATCCTTGATAATCTGCATGCAAATCGGACACAACACGTCTCTATCCGTCTCCACCTCATCCGTATCATCCTCCTCCTCCTCCTCCTCTGACCTAACCTCCGACGCCGGAACCTGCGGCGGTTGTGGCTGAGAAGACGCCGGTGGTGGNGGTGGTGGTTCGGACTTGACCGACGACGGCACAATCGCACCTCCGATTGAACCGCCTCCGCCTCCCATGGCAATGTTGGATGCTTTCTTTCTCTCACTAGAAACCGATGCTTTCTCTCTCTAAAACAGACTGGTTTGTTGAAGAGAGAGNATGGGTGGAAACTGACCACGTTGGGCGCGCGTTTTAAGTTTTGTTTTTTGTTCTTCGTTTTCAGTAAATTACGTTTTTAGCCCCTGTTGGTTTGTTAGTTAACAGTTATGTTTTTGGTCCATATGCTTTTAGGTTGCGGTTTTTCGGTCCTGATATTAACTAAAGGTGTCGTTTGTTTTTTAAAAGGTCGGAAACGTAAAAGATAAGAGGTGGATGGTACGCCTTCAGATGACATGACAGTATGAGGTTTTCAGGTCTTTTCTTAAAAATGAAACAAACGGTCTCAAGTCTGCAAACCTCTTAATTTTTAAACTTAAGAGGTTTTAAGAGATAGCCTTTAAAAAACAAATGGCCCCTACATGTTTACCGATTGGCAAGGACATTACCCACACTTACCTTATTGGATAAATTCTCGGCTATCAAAATTGATTGTTGGTAAGCGTTTACTGGGTAATGGTCATTTTCATCACTAATTAGATAAGACTCTTGGTTCTTGTTATGGTTCTTACCGTGTAAGATTTTCCGTGTTTTTCATGCTCAATTGGTGTGAATCGTAAGGTAAGTCATACCAGTAAGCGGTTACCCGTGTAAGTGTTTAGTAAACGACCCCTAAGTACTAATGGATTGTAAACTAGATGGACTAAAACTAGACATTGAGTTAGGTATGTTTTTCAAATAGTGGCACCATTTGACTATAAGAAACAAATATAAGAATGCTTTTTCACAAAAACCATCGTTAGTTTGTCGGTTGGTTCTTTGTTTTTCATATGTCAAGTCTTATCTTCAAGGTTTTATCACAATTTTTTTTCACGGATATATTAAATCTGAAATTAAAAGCTAGGAACTAAGAAAATGAAACTAACGGTACTTGAACTTTGATCTAGGGTGGAAGAAAAAGTTTTGCAAACTAATTCTACCAAATGAAACTCGTCTTCTCATTATAGTTTTAAAATATATACGGTAGCAAACAATAAATTGATACGATGACAATTTTCACCACCTTATAAATTTTTTTCAAGACGACGAAGGAACGAAACGGTGGTATATACCATCACAAAAAGCTTGGCATCCATCCCTAACCAAAATAACAATAAATACTACTAAGAAAATAACTATGTATTATAAATTATAAAGATGAAAGTTGGAATTTAAAAACTATAGAGATGAAAATAATAACTTTGAATAAACAATGTGGATGAAAATTTTCTCCTTTTTTGCCATATTTAGAAAAAAGAACCCTTTAGATTTTGACAAAGTTTTGTTTTTGGTCCCCCTTTCCACTTGCCCCCATTGTGGGATATTTTGGAACACACACTAAAATATAAACAAAGACCAGTTTATTAAATAAAGAGTAGAACTTTTACCATTTAGTCCCTTTTGGTTTGTTTGAAACTATGATTTTGTCTTTATATTTATGATATTATTATTTTTGTTTTTATGATTTATAATTCATTGATATTTTTTTATATATATGGACTGATATACTTCATTACAAGAGGGATAAAAACATAAATAAATTGTAAATCAAAAAACAAAAAACAATTATTTATAAACTACAAAGACAATAAACCTAATTTCAAAAGCACAATATCATAAATAACAATTATCAACAAACCCCATTTTAGTCCCTTTTGGTTTCTTAGAAACTATGATTTTGTCTTTGTATTATAGAAGGGATAAAAACAAAAACAAATTGTAAATTGAAAAGCAAAAAACAATGAGCTATAAACCACAAAGACAATAAACGTAATTTCAAAAGCACAATATCGAAAATAACAATTTTCAACAACCCACATGAACAAAAAATGTAGCTTACTAGTAAAAATATATATTATCGAACTTACTATTTTTTATAGCACGATATTATGTTATGAGTGTTGTCGGTATTATCTTTTTTACTGGTATGCCTTATTACTGAATAAAACTAAAGCACATGTAAAGAATGTATATTGAATTCCCTTCATGCAACATATATCTTTTCAAAACGTGTTTCTCAGTCTCAAGATGATTTGTAGCAAGGTTTTAGTTTTTTGCCTAGAAAATTTTTGGAACCATTTGAATTGTAAATAAAGTTCTGAAGTGTTTATGCTATAAAATCAACTTTTGAGTAACGGTAAAAATAAATTCATTGTAGAAATAATAACTTGATAAGAATAAACCATTCCAAGTGAAACATTGTGATCAGTAGAAAATACATTAATAATAGCATTTTAAGTAAATTACAAAAAAGAATCAAGCGTGGCTTTTCACAAACCCTGTAAATCTTAAAAGTTTAGATATTACACCAACATCCCTAAGATTTAAAGTTACTTACAACCACAGCCCCTTGTTACATTCATCCGTTAACCAGGGACAATTCTATCATTTTACATTTTCAAAAAATTTAGTGGGTTTTTTCCTTCCCCCCCTCCCCAATCACAACACATACTCAAGCCGCCAACCACGCTTCTTTTTCTAGTCACTCCAAAACAAGCTGCAAAATTCAAAAGAAGTATACAACATAATCTAAATTACGATTTGTATAGGAATTTAAAACATGTATGGGATCTCCATTTCTTTCAACAAGTAGACCACCTTTAAATCTAACTATTGTATCTATAATATTATTGTAATTCAAACACTGTATTATTGAACTTTTAATTAAAAAAAAACTATAACCTATTTATTTATACATGTAGCATTATTTTAATCAAATCATTGAATTTATTAAAACTACAAATTGTAAAACCATAATTTATTAAGATAAGTATCATACATTATCAACACATGAATAAGATTTTTTATTTATATAAAAACACATTAATAGCAAGTAGCATTAAAGTACAACATATGGGTCTTGAAAGGTTGGCCCCATTTAATTAGGTGGTAAGCATTACATCTTATCAAATTCAAATGCCCAACCAATTTCTTTTTGGTATTCATTTTGAAAAATCCAAATATTTTGTACAAAAGGTACACATTTTTTTGCCATTTTTTGTTACAATTATGTTAGTTTTCTTATATTAAAAGCAAGTATAATAGTTGTAAATATTTTTTTATAAGATCATAAAATTAAGTATATGAATTTAAAATCAGTGATGTATTAGAGCATCTTTAATAATTTATCTTTTTTTTAAGATTATAATTTCTAAAAAGATTTACATTTAACTTAAATAATATACCTATTTTAGAAATTCTAATATTCTCTATATTATCAAAATCTCAAAAAAAAACTGCATACAACTTCAACCGGTTCTTCATTTAATAATTAATAACTTTTCAAACAAATTCTACATGAAATGGTAATTTCTAACTAATTCTCAAACAAATTGTTTATAAAATGGTAAATTTCAATAATATTTGGATTGATTTCACGAATGGAGGAAAATCGAAGTCGATCTACCTGGTTTAAATCCACGAATGAATAATTTGAGAAATAAGAACAATTAATGAACAAAAAAAATCTACAATTCATTTGTATACAACCGACCAGTAAATAAAAGAGAGTTCGTGTTGGCTTTGAACGTCTTTCCAGTTGGAAAAAGGTAATAAAAAAAAAAACAGTCAATAATCTTCTTTCTCTTTCAAAAATTAAAATTTGAAGTTAAAGTATATAAAATTTCCACTCTCATTTTTTCTTTATTTTATAAAATGTTTTTAACTAATTTTAAATATTTTGTTCGAGTACCGTAAAGAAACCCCTTAAAAATCTCATTTTAATATATTTTAGAATTTTTGTTTGAAATACTTTGGTTAATTGTTTTAAATAAGCACTTTCACTTTTGGGGAAATAACTTACCAAAAATAGAATTTTCTAACTTTTGCCTATTTTGTTTATTTGTCTTTAAGTATAGATAGGTGCATAAGAGCCCACAATCACATGGGAGAAGTCAATAAAGCAATTTTTGGGCTTATCTCCATGAGACTATGACTAGTCATTAGAAGCCTTGTTGGACATTTTCACAACTTAATCTTAATGTACAAATAATTGTACATGTTTCATATCCATAGGTCAATTACTAAATGTTTATCTAATTTAAGAATTACTATTCTCACTTATCTTATTTGATAATAACTTCTCACCATCAAAATAGGTTATTGATAAACGTCTCTTATCTAATAAATGTTAACGTATAAGAATCTTCTCCTCACTTATTTTGTAACGCCCCATTATTCATTGTTATGTTTTAATGTTGGGTCGATTTTTCTTCTAGGTTAAGATTCTCAGTTGGTTTTGTTGTTTTCAGAGGTCAAAGGGCTAAAGTGTTAATTTTGAAAGTTCAAGGTGGTACTGTATAGGAATATAATAGAAGAAGGGAACCCAAATCACCCTTCTTTTTGGCAATCGAATTCAGGGAACGGTTTTGAGAAATTGGAGAGGAGAAGGAGGCGAAAATTTGAGAAGAAGGCCATAAGTTTGGAGCAATTGGAGTAAGAGAATCACTACCTCTCTAGTTGTGAT
>LUCG01122992.1:0-18982 GCA_001633085.1 Carthamus tinctorius
CATTTATTACGTTTTTATTTAAAATATTTAATTAAATTAGTATTTTGAAAAAGTGGTGTTACACTAGGGATCAAAACCATGCAAAAAATCACACCACAATGACCACATACATAACTAATGCAAAATATGGATGAAAAGCTTGGAAAATGTCACAAAGACCAAATATGTAATTCACCCTATAATAATGATAAAGTTCGTAATAATAAGGTGTTTAGGTCAAATATGTTGACTATCATGATTATATTTATTTACGAAATCATCATTTAAAAGTAACCTGTGGGTGTAAGGAGATATTTAGCAACCATAATTTTATAGAGTTGTCTTCAAAAGCTTGTGTATGGCCTTGTGTTGTGAACCAAGTCACTTAAATAGCAAAAATACCAAACAATGATAAATAACCAAGAATTTTAAGATGAATGTGAGAGAACTCTTAACTTCTATGTAATACCCTATAAATTTTTTAGAAAATATTATAGAAATAAGCGTTTTCGTTTAATCTTGGAAGCTTGTAAATTAGAGGGACTATTTTTGTTAATAAGAAAAATAATTTCTTAAGTTTTTATAACTTAATCATGGGAAGTGGACGTAGTTAGTTTTGGAATCGTTTTAGAAATCTAGACTTAATTATTCTTTTGGATTTAAGTTGGAATTTTATAAAACTAAAGGGTGGAATGTTGTCAAAAGGGTAAAGTTTAAAGATTAGGATGAAGTCCTCCTATGTAACCGTTATTAGTGTGATAAAAACAAAAATAAATTAAGGTTTAGATTTTTACCCATTCATTGTTGGTGATGCTGCATAGAAGAAAAAAGAAAGAAGAGAGATTGAGAAAATTATTTTTATGCTTTTGGATTTTCAAGCATCAATGTTATGGTTTGAACTTTGAAGTTGGGTTCGAGAATTAAAGTTTCGTCCATGAGTTAAGGCTCGTTGAAGAAAGCTGATAGAGTTTTCATTAGTGATTTTCCGATATTAGCTAAGGTACGGATTTCTTATTCCTCCCTTGTGTATATTCGATCGTTAATTGTGTTTGCGTTTATTTGATACGTTACGTATGTGTACGGACTCCTTTAGTTTTCTTTCATGTCATTCGATTCATTCGTTTCGTGCTTAAGGTGTTTTATTCCATGAAAATTATTGTGTTTCTGTTTATTTAGTTTCTCGTTTGGTTGGTTATATTCTCGTAGACGTCTTCTTACGATTTTACGTTTAGAAATATCATATTATAATTATAAGCTGCAGAAATATAATTATGTCTTACTTGTAAACATCATAACTAATCGCTCGTTTATCGGATTTAGTCATACGATACGTTTTTAAAACCCCCCAGACGTCTACTACGATTTACAGTCACACGAATATATTGTGATTTTTATGCTAAAGTGTCCAAAATCTGCGTTTTCCGAAACAGCTCATATTTTAGACGAAAACAGCACATTGTTTTTCAAAATTTTGTACAAAATTCATTTTAAATCCGATTTATTCCATTCTCGACTCTTTGGAATCCTAAGACGACGATCTAAAACTTCTGTTTACAAATGTTTTTCTAAAACCTATTGTAACTATGTTAAAATATTTGATTTCTAAACGTGTAAAGTGCTAAAAATAGTTCGTCTCGATTTTGAAGGTGAGCGTGAAATTCTTTGTCTATGTCCATTTGATTCACCATGAATTATCGTTTTAAATCTTTTGTGAGAGTTTCATACATTTCTTTATGTTAGGAGTTCATGATACTCGTATCATTTAAACCTTCTTTCGATAAATAAGTCGTTCGATTAAGTGTGTTCGTAATTATAAAGCTTTTATGGAGATTAGTCAATATTTTTTATATAGTCATATACCTTTGGATTTATTTTGTATTGAGTACGATTTGTTATTCATCTAGTATGAACACATGGGTTGTGACATACTTGTGAATTATATGTGTTTTGATAACCACATATGGGGGTACCATAGGCACGTCATTGTGGCGCCAATGGCATGACACCACCCGTGGCGGTGTGATTAATCCACAACGTCTCCTCTTTTGTGCTCATGGGGGGAGCTATTTATGTGTGACCGGTAAGGAGGCGTATGGGTCGACCCTAGAATATGTAGGGTGAGNGCTGGATGTGTATGACCAACGTACGAGCCTTTGTGGCCATATGTCTAACACTTGTCACGTCGGTTGATATGCAAGTGTATGCGTTCGAGCTCGATATATTTGATATGATTCGATGATTTTGATAATTGATATTTGATATGTAATCATATGATATAAGTTTGTGTTAAGCTTTTCCGATTCTGTCTTTGACAAGATTTACTGTTTTTGATATAATAAATTTGGATATTATCAATTCGTTTCGATTTTTGATTTAAAAACCATATTGAGTTATTGGTCCAATTATTTTTAGTTTCGTTTCCTTTTGTGGGTATTTCGATATGTTATGTTGAATTTAGATGAGAAGTGCCTTTTACTCGTGCTAGTTCTCACGAGACCTCAGAAATTTGTGTTTGTTATTTGTATGTATCGCCCACTGAGCGTTTGACTTAGCCGCATTTCTTTCTTCGCGGCAGGTATTCGAAGGGAAGCTAAAGAGCCTGTGATCCAAGGTGTCAGCATGTCTATGAGGTTTGATTATAAGCATTTTATAAGTTCTGTTAATGGTTGAAAGTTAGTTGGAAGAGAAATGTAATTGATGTATTGTTTGAGACAACTATTATCTTTGATGGTATATATTTTAATTATGGTTTTATAGTGCTCCGTGTGTTTTCGGTTAGTAGTTGTTATAAGTTTGAAAGTAACCTCCTCTTCCGTCTCGATAGGGGGGTGTTACATTCTATCAGTCAACTTATGTAGAATTAAATAGATTGTTGAGTGTGTTTTATAATGAGATGGTAACTTTATTTATACTACTTTATATATCTAGAGACTCTACCTAGATATGTCCAAAGAATGTTCTAAGGCTATTGATACCGACCCATCGGGCTCGGTGGGCTGGTGGCGGGCTGCGATACGCCCCATTCGGGCTCACGGTGGGCTTCAAGGGATGGTTTCCGGAAGCCGATGAAACCGCAACCAAATCTCTCTCTCACACTCCTTTATTCTATTTTTTTATTGATATATGTGTATATATATATATATTGGGTATGTGGGTTGTGGTAATTGGCAGAGTGAGATTATTGTGAGTTTTTGGGTAAAACTGATGTGATGTTGATATGACAGACTGGGCTTGTGGACTTTTGGGCTGTGCTACTGATAGCCTAATTACAAAATGCTAGAGGTAAAGTACTAGAGGTGTGCATATATTTCAGGAATATGCTTGGTACAAGAAATGTTCCGGATCTTCACGGAACATTCTAGTAGGACGTGACGATAAGCTAGTTCAACTTTTGAGTCATTGGAAAAGCTCAATGCTAAAAGCTATTTCAGATTTATTGCTATTTTTACCTTTTTATTTTTTTTCTTTCAATTATGCCTTTTATATTTTACATAAATGCTTCATATATTCTTTAGATAGTTGTCCATTGTGATATAAGTTTCTAGTTAGTTGTTTTATCAAACATGATTTATTTTAGCTAGTTTATTAACCAAAATATAGCTTATGGGCTAGTTTGCCAAACATAATCAATATCATCGTTATCTGATGGAAAACAATTAATGTTAATATCAACTTTTAAACATTCCATAAATAAAAACCGCAATCACCATGAAACATTCATGAAGATGTTGTTTTACGTTGCATTGACATAGTGTACGACGGATAAGTTATCTATTTTGACCAAACTGCTCGTAAACCTATTCCGTCGTTAAACATCGAGCATTAAAATATACATAAAACATTGTATCTTATTATGATCAAAGTGAGCCCATTTTTAATTTTACTAAATTAAAATTGAACCCATGTTTAATTTATTATATTAAAATTGAACCCATTAGGTATATTATGTTCTTAGACATACAAAATTACCAAAAGGCCCTTGATCAATTCGACCATATTGATTAGAGAAAGAGAGAAGAGAAAACGGAAAGGATCAAGGGCATTAATGTCCAGTGAAATTATATAAGTTGGTGTAATAACACACACAGAGGGTCCATATTCGTTAGTAGATGCGCAAAGGCAAATAATTTTCAACACTCGAGTCTCTCCTCCTCCCTCCCTTACAGGTATTAGGGTTTATTTCAGTTAAAAGGGGAAAACGACGACGAAGATTAAGACGTAAAAAGAACCTAAATCTTTTGCTATTTCGGTAGTTATTCACTCGATTTTGCCTAATTGTGGGAGGAATTTCATGCGAATTGGTCCGATTTGAGCTCTACGGATCTCTTCTGCATCAAGCAAGGTAAGTTCTTCACATTACAAGATTGTACAATAAATTGAAGAGAAACAGTTGCTATGCATCGATTAATTTGATTTATTAAGCGTTAAATTGGTTGTAGAAAAGATCAACTTCAGTCTTGTGCTAACTAAGGAAAGGAACTTGGATGATTAAGTAATTCAGTGCGGCTAAGTTGGGAAATTTAGGGTTGAATTCGGTCAAGTATTGGGAGGTATTTTTCTAAAATTGGTTTTTCGGCGCTGGATGTCATTAGGAAATCGGATATTTTAGTGTGGAATCAGGGTCAAATTGGTTGGATTATCGTATAGATTTTAAGGAACTGCTGCTTTGTGCGTTGAATGTAGTCCAGAAACAAGGCTTGATTTATAGTGTTCGTTATATAGCATATATTGAGAGTGAGATCAAAACATTGCAAATCTTGGGTTCTCTTTTCTGGGACGTTATCTTCTTCTTGAAGATCAAAACCCTTGGAATGCTATTTTCAATGCTTTTAACGTGTGTGTGTGTGTGTATATATATATATATATAGAGAGAGAGAGAGAGAGGGAGGGAGGNGATCACGGAGGATTGACGCGATTCATGGGAGGTAGAGATCATTAAAGAGGGGGACCAAGGTCAAAGCCGCCTTTGTTGACCGGATGAGTGGCTGAGATTGCTCCTCATGTTTTCTTAAAAAGTTATGTTTCTTATTTGAACCTTTTTCTATATATATATATACTATTTCTACAAAGCAAAGGCGACCCTGTTCTCGAGTTTTTTTAGCGAATAAAGGAAGGGATTTGGAAGGAAAACCAGCAAATTGTGTTCTCGAGTTCCATTTAACGAAGGAAAGGAAAGGAAAGGAAAGGAGAGGGAGGGAAAGGGAGGGGGAGTTTAGGCTTATTTTGCCTTTAAACTTATCATCCCAAAAATGGGAGGATTTGGAAGGAAAGGAAAGGATTCCCCTCCCCTTCCCTTTCCTTTCTTTTCCTTCCCTTATTAAACTCGAGAACAGGGCGACGTATTGTTGTGGGCTTCTGGCAATTTTGGTTCTTGACATTCTTAGGTTGAGTTTTGCTTCCAGATTCAATCCTGTGGCTCAATGGACAGTCTCCATAACTTACAGCGAGGTCTAGGTTACAGTCTTCATCCTCTATGACTGCCTTGGTTTTTCTGATTTCAAGATTGTTGATCTTTTCTTTGTGTGTCTATTTGGTCCACCCATTTCTAGCAATCCTTAGCATCATGTGTTCTGATGCGTGGCTTCAATATATAGGAGGCTTTTGATTTTTTCTTGAAATTTAGTGAATGCTACAGAGTTTGTTTGGCAATGCTTTTCAAAACAGTGATATCTTGTATGCAACCTTCGTGGAACAGCCGGTTGAAATTAATCCCATTTTTGCTAACAAATAACCCACCTTTTTCTAAAGAAGAGATGGGGTTCATGCTCGATATCATTTGATTGAATAGTTGATCAATGATATGTAAGTTCTTTCTTACACAAGTGGCCCTGAAAACATAGAATTGATCCATTCCAATCATTCTATGAGTTAAATTATTGTAAGTATGCTTGCTTAATCTATTATAGATGGACAGACGAAGTTTTCAAATGTCCTTGTGTGAGGAGCTGTATACGCCGATAATATGCTCAAATTTTTTCTTCGTTATATATTGTGACCAAAAAGTTTCACCTTCTGTGAGGGCCAGCTTATGAGTATATATCTCTCTCAGTTTAGTTTTTGCCAGAGGTGGGTGCTCTATTGTTACCTGGTCTTTGTCCATTCAAACAACCAACTAGTGACATTGTGAATTTTTGCAACTAAGGTGTCATAGTTACATATCTAAGGGAATTATGTAGAAAACAGATAGTAAATTATGAAAGAAAATCTCTTCATAATTTCCAGTAACTGGTTTAAAATCTCTTCTGTAATTTTTTTTGTGGGTGATGGTTTACAATTTTGGGTTTCTGCAATTTTTAGACAGGCACCATGCCTCCGAATCTGATCTGTGCTTCAGTGTCTATTGCTAAAACTTTCATTGCTTCGACAATCTCTCTCATGCTTTTTGGTACTGTAGTATTAGTTATGCGATATGCTTTTGCTATATGAAGGCGAATCATATACCAAAATATTTGTAGGCTTTGTGTTTATAAAGGCCTTAGCATTCAGGCCACCCATATAGAAGACAATGCATTCAAAGGCAGTGGCTCCTGTCTCTCACGCTTTGCTCCCTGAGCATGACGAAATTGTACAAGGTTTTCGCAAGTTATGCTAAGGGAATTGTATAACGTAGTTTTGTAGCAAGAAACAGTTTGTTGTAGCCTGCACCATGCCTTTACACTGCAATTTATTTAGTTAGCAATCCTATTATTTTCAGTTAGTTCAGTGGGTACTGGATAGGTCAAAATTATATTTCTTATTTTGCTGTGATGGTCAAAATAATGATTGTCTTTTCCTTTAATATGTTTAAGTGAAGATGTAGAATGCTATTTCAGAGTCTTTGATTGAAGAAAATTAATTATCGTTGGTAGGTGATGATGGTATATCCTCATACAAGATATTGATTGATGGATCCTGAAAGCAAGAAGTTTGGAAAAGGTGAGTTGGAAGCTCAAATGTTTCTTTTCCCCCTGCCTTAGTGTCTTTATTCTTTATATTTGTCCTTGCATATTTATACCTGAAGGTATATTATCTCTCTGACACCATTTGCTTAAAAGTGACCTATGTTTTTTGAGATGCTTTCATTTGATGTCTTCTTCAGTGATTATTGCAGCCTTGTATTATTCGGTGGACCATGGCACTTCCATCTGCAACACCATTGTGTGAATCTCATAAGTCATAATATGAACTTAATACGGGAAACATCTTATTGCTCATATTCACTGTTGAACTTGAGGCATTCTTACGCTGACAGTTCAGTGAGAAAAAAAGTGTTGAAGTTAACAAAGTTGATTTTGATGTAGAGAAGCAATTCTACTATGTGAAAAAAGATCTTTCCATTAGAATTATCATCTCTTACACAGCTTGAAGATAGCAAAGGCTAATCCTTTTTTTTGTATGTCATTATTTTTTCACTGATGTTGCCATCAAGATACAAATCACTAGCCACATCAAGTGTCCATTTTATGCATCCTATGTTTTTGAACCGTTTCTTTCTCATAAGTTGCCATGTTTCTTAGATTTTATATCCTTTCTCTGTCTCAATTAAGCAATAACTATCTGCTTTATGCCTTCTCTAATATAGGGCCAAGGGAGCTTACAGGTGCTGTGGATCTAATAAGTTACTATAAGTTATTGCCTCACCACGAGTTCTTCTGCAAGAAATCACTCCCTTTATCGATTTCGGATACACATTACCTTCATAATGTTCCTGGAGACTCAGAAATTAGAAAAGGCGAAGGAATGCAGTTGGATCAGCTCATTCAGACATCCTTCCCAAGAGAAACAAATACACGCATACAGCCATTTGACTTGGACATCCTGAGGGAAGCATTTCAATTGAGGGAGACTGCTCCTGTTGACCTTCCATCTGTAAGACTCTGTTGTTGAGTCAGTTTTCTTTTTTATTAGATTCATGCAGCTGCTTAAGCACAATGATTTTCGTTTCTAAAATATACAAGCTTTCCTCCTCTCTCTCTTCTAAGAAGATTGGATAGTGATGTGGGGGTATGAAAAACAATGCAATATGAGTACCTGAACGCTATTCCGAAACATCTATGAATAAGTACATCACGGAATACTTTCTTATCCTACTTATATCTGTTTTATATGAACTTATAATTTTTGTTATAATCAGTACTACACAGTGGACACACTTACGGAGCATATCTGAGTGCTCTGGTGTTGTATCTGCAATAATTTTTTTGTCTGCTTCCTTGTGCTGTTCTTTTTTCCAGTGCTTTCTACTGCTGTAATATCCTGACTTATATGTGTTGTGATCTTTTGTAGTCAGAGAAGGGAATTCCAACTGTAGCTGGAAAATCTAAAAGTGAAGCAAAAGACAAGGAAAAGAAGCACAAAAAGCACAAGGACAAAGACAGGGATAAAGATAAAGAGCATAAGAAACACAAACATCGTCATAAAGATCGAAGCAAAGAAAAGGATAAGGAGAAAAAGAAGGATAAAAGCAGTCATCATGATTCTGGTGCTGAACCCTCAAAGAAACACCATGAGAAGGTTGGTTACCAATCTTGTACTGCTCTACTCTTAGATGTTTCAGAACCATTTGCCTGAAGAATAAGATGTTCTTAGTAATTTATTAGTCTCGGTTATACTCTATGTTTCCTGTATATTTGGATTTTTTTGGAAGCATGCATGTAGGTTGCATCTTGATTATCTAGTTTCTGTGAAGTATCTTGTTGAGTAATTGATGGAAATGCTGATGGTAAAGGGGGTTAATACATCATTTAATGCTAGTTTGTAATAGTTTCACTCCCCACTTATGATTAACATAATCAATGGTCTTATTGGTTTCAGAAGCGGAAGCATGATGGAGATGAAGATCTCAATGACATTCACAGGCACAAGAAAAGTAAGGTAACTTGGATGCATCAAATGCTTTGAGTAGATCACAGTTTTGTGGTTATGTTTTTATGTTTTAGTGACTGTCTCAACTCTGCATATTTCCGTGGAGTGATCTTGTAAATTTTGCAGCATAAAAGCTCAAAGATTGATGAAATGGGCGCAATAAAGGTAGCAGCTTGAAAGTGGCATGTGATCTATATTATTGTTTGTCCTCGATGTTGCAAATGAAAATTCGAGAGGTCCTTACTTAGTGTAGTCAAATTAATTGAGGTACCCAAATTTTCGTCCTTTCTTCTCATTCCTCTTTTATATGCTTTCTACCTGCATGCTTTATAGAGTAGGAACATGCATTCCACCCTCATTCAGAAGGCATCATCATATAAATCTACATGCTAATGCCAAACATCTGACTAAAGGAGAACATATGATCAGATCAGAAGTGTCTTCAAGGTGTCTATTATTTTTCTTAGGTGATATTGAAATATTACTTTTTTTTCCCGATAGAAACAAGGAGACATGGGAATGTAGTTATTTTGGAAGGGATAGAAAAATCCTAGATGGCGTGTACATCTTTCCCTTAGATTCCTTAATTAACATGGGACTGTAATTATTTCCTGTATCGTATGATTGTGCCTAAAATCCTTCTTCTTTTTTCCTAAAATTTTTATTACAGAAATGTGTAAAGTTGTAACAAGTATTATTACGTGGGAACTCTACTTGGTGGGTTTTATTAATCTTTTCACTGAACAAAACTTGATGTGCATGTAGTAACTTGTAAGTGATTCTGGGGTGGGTTTGCTTCTAGGTAGTTCTAGACCTTCCTGAATTGCCCTTGATTAATCTATCAGTAGGAGAATGTGTTACTATTCATGTATCTGTATATTTTACCTTGGCCATTATTCTGAGTCATGCATTTATTTATGAGGAGGATATGTTACACTCACTCTTACTTCCTATGTGACGTTATTGCATTTAGTTAGTGAAGTATATTGTGCCATTATAACTTTTTGGATTTAGATTGCATCACCTAATAATCATATCAATTATCAATAATCAGTCAATGTATGGATCCATTAAGGACTGATGATGATCTCCTCTGTGATCCAATTTATCCAACTAAATTGATCATGATCTAGATCACATCCATTACTATTAATATTTGCTACTTCTCCCTACCACAACCTTTTTTTTTCTGGACAAACTTTGCACAGCTTAGGCCTTAGAAGACAACTTTAAATACAAAAATAACTTGTGTAAGAGAAGTACAGTGAACATATTTTTACAACATAAGTTGTAGCCTACAGCTATGTAAACACTTATGCTTGTAAGGACAAGTATCTATTGCCACTCAACTTCTGATGAGACGCATCTTCTAAAATACATAAAACTTGAACGTTGAATTGTTTTTTCTCTTGGATAATTTATCTTGAACTGCATGTTGATTTTGGTTTAATTTTTTTGGCTTTTTATTCTTTTATGTAAATGGATTTGCTAAAAGGTAAAAGCTAAAACTGAGCAACACTCTTTGGCTTAGATAATACTCGTGTAGATACTAATTAATTGATTAATTCAATGCATGATATGCTGGATCAATCAATTCTAAAGGTAGTAGTAATTAAAATTCATATCTGGTATGGAAATTAATTCTATTGGATTAAACCTCTTTTAGCTGTTTTATTATATGTTCCAATGCAAAAGTTCAGGCACTTGATTTAGATACTTGTATTAACTGTGTGGAACCTGTTGTGTCGGCAAAGTATACATTTTTATTAAAATTGAGGTGTTATGTTTTAGAAACTGATACGATACATGTATAGTAAATATAGTTGTAGTTTGTACACTTGTACTATACAAATGACTGGTTTGCTTTTTGTTGAATGTTCAAAGGTTCTTAAGTTAGATACTTAGATTGATAAGGTCCAACAAATGAGCCTGTTTGCTGGATCAATTTTGCTAGATTGTGTTGTGATACTGCTCTACTAACAAGCTTAGGCCAATATATAATATATTTCTACCACAACTTGAGGAAAATCTTCCCATACCACCAAACCTCCATCTCCATGGGTGAGGCTGTTTCTAAGCCTACCGTTATGACATAAATTAACGGTGCATAAAACTAGTGTTAGTCTTCCTAATTTATGGTGTTAATATAGTTGCTTGTAGATGTAGGATATCTTTTGCAGAATATGTTCAATAATTTAGATTCTTGTGAATAGCTTGCCATGCATCATCGCCTCTCCTTATTTGTTTCTAACCAAAGCAAACCAGTATAGTTAGTATATCCCTTTTCCAGAAAACAAAGTGACCAGCTGTATCTTGTCACTTAGGTGAGGACATTGACAGTTGGTTTGACCCACTAGGTGTATGTGGGGAGAGGACTAGATTTTTGGTACTTGGTTTTGAACACATTTTTTTTGTATACCTTCCAGTAAGTCGAATAAGATGGCACAAAATTAGAGAGAATACCGTTAATCTTTAAGAAGAATATACTACATTGCATCATTTACTTTGGACATTATGTGCATGGCATCTTTTATGGCGTCAGCTGAAACATATAATAACATTATCTACCATATAATAAACATACTATTGGTTTTGTGTTTTTTGTGCAGAACAGTCTCAGGACTAACTAAAGATTATGCAGAAAGAAGGTGAATTCACCTAGATTTAATTGATGGAAAGCGATCTACTACTGCTGCTACTACTATTACTAGTTGTTTGTATCATAGATGGGGTGTGAGTGATTCAAAACTTTGTTTCGGCATTGGATATATCAGCAATTAGTTTATCCTAATCCTTTTCTGGTTAAACAACAGTGTGTCAACATAAACCAAATGGTTGGACTGTATCATTATCAATTTTGTCACTTCTTAGAGAAAAAACAAAGTTGTTTTATGTATTATTCTTTTTATGGTTTAAATTTTGTAAATACTAGTCAAATGAACAATATAGCAGCCAGTCAGTAATGGAAGGATATGATTTTTATTTAGAAATGAAGTTTTTTCACTTTTACAGATGATTTTGTGTGTTAAAATAATGACTGCAATTTGAAAGTTGATTTCATATATAGGGTTTTGGCTTGATGTGGTCAAATCCAAGCCATTATGTGTTGGAATGATTTAGAAATAACCTAAACCCTGGTTTTCAAAGTGGATTTATTGAGCAATGGAATCTGGAATGAGTTTTATTCCTCCCAATTTGTTTAGAAATGCTTTTGGGGGGTGTTTGGGATTGTTTATTTAAAACGAACTTATGTTTTCTTTAAAAAGTGTTTATTTGTGTTTTCAAACGCCCAAACCATTTTAACTTCTTAAAAACTCCTTATTCGCGTTTTCAAAAAGTCATAAGCCCTTTTATCCAAACACTCACAACAACTTACCTGCCTTACAAAACGTAATAAGCAGATAAGGCATTTAAATAAGCAATTCCAAAAACCCCAGGTATTATTTGATATATATGCTACTAAGATATTCTATTGTTTCATATGTGACTCCATTGTCGATTCTTGTTCTCATTTTCGACCTCTTATTATGGTCCACCAACCGATCCACTTTGTTATCTCTTTGTTCCTCCAATCAAATTTTGACACGTGTAAAGGTTGGGAGGTGGTTATGTAAACATAGAGGGATAGTATGTAAATGTATTGGGATGCATATATGCTCTTAAGTTAATGATAGCGTGACAAGAATGTGGGCGACGTTTTATTGAAGAAACATAAAAGGAGAATAAGGAAGAGGTTGCCTGAGATTTGTTTTTTTAATTCAGATAGAACTTTATACAAGCTGTTAAAAAAATGAAACATAATCTTTATATGATTTCATCTTCGTTAGGACCGCCTATGATTCCTTGAAATACCTCTCTCTTTTTATGAAAACACTCTACTTAAACCGGGTGTAAATAAAGAGAGTGGATTGAAATATTCTCTTTTCGGTGTCCAAACTTGCTAATGTACACTTCCATTAATCTCATGGGATTTTGAAGTTAACAATAAGATAAATCTCTAAGGCTATCGGTAGTGTGCAACCCGCCAAGCCCCCAAGCCCACTCTGCCACATCAGCGCCACATTAGTTTTACCATAAACACATATAAGACCCCACAAGCTTGCTATGTAAAGTACCACAATCTTTTATGTACATACATTTAATTATTTAATAAAAATAAAATAAAAGATGCTTTTAATAAATAAAGACAACATAAATAATTAAAATTAAAATTCATAATATNAAAACGTTAAAAATTAAAAATTACAAAGCTAGATCTAGAGGCCAAATATGTTCGACCAAATCAGATCGAAAGTTATGATGAGTCTCTCTGTTTCTCACTTCGAGAACATTTACCAAACGTTGTGGCTCAGTGAGTTGTGTTTCAATTGCATCTGGTACATAATCAGGGACAAAACAAATGACTTTGTTTTTGTCTTCGAGTATCATATTGTGTCATATGATACACGTGTACATAATGGTTGTCAATTTAGATATATCGCATCCGCGTGCTGGTTGTATAAGTATACCCAAACATTTTTGGAGCACGCCAAAAGCTCGTTCAACATCTTTGTATGCCGATTCTTGTGCTTTCTTAAACTTTCTTCGTTTATTGTCTGTTGGATACGAAAACGATTTTATGAAAGTAGCCCATTATATCCATGCTTGTAGGTGACTTCATTCACCTCAAAAGGGCACTCGGGTGCTTTTCCATCGTACACATCGTTGAAGATGGGCGACTGGTTGAGAAGGTTGAGGTCGTTTTGGCCACCGACACAACCAAATAATGCGTGCCAGATCCATGTGTCTTGGGAGGCCACCTCTTCTAGCATGATTGTCGGGTGCTGTAACAACCCAAATAATCCCAAACAGATAATAATATAATCCCAGTGATCTAACACAACGGAAATATAAAAATGACCATCATAATTTGGCTCTAGGCCTACTCGTCAAAACCGTAAGTGACAATCTAGTTAAAAGTGCCAGTGGAACAACCCTCTACAGCTGATAAGATTTATTGCTAATGACCGACTAGCTAAAGTTTGAAAATAACCTCTCGCCTAACTCTGAACTCTTTCCTTTCCCTTGGACCATTCCACTCTACACGCTTGCCCTGAAAATATTTTTAAGAAAGAGTTTGAAAGCGAGGGTTAGACCATAAGGTCTAGTGAATTCCCCCAAAAAACAGTTTAAACACAGTCGGCCCGCTGGCCCAAATATAACTCATAAATCATCAGTAGTGCGTTATGGACTTAGACACTAAAACGGGTCACACAAAATGCATCCATGCCCCAAATGCCCTTCAGGGTCACCCAAAACAAATTCAGCCTCCGGGCTATCGCCCTTCAGGGTCACACGTTAGAGGCGTGCCCCAGGCTACAATCACTCTCACAAGGAACGTACACCGAACCTTGGAACCCTAAGTCCACCACGCAACAACCATCAAATAACACATATTCAATATAAGCATGCTCATAATGTACGTTTAAAGGAAAACAACTTATCACAGGTAATAGTTCACGAACAAATTCCAGTTTTATCGAAAGGTTTGGCGAGAGAACTCACGTGAGCCTGGTCCAAATCTCACAGTTACCTCCCGCCTAATGAATCTGTAATCAATCTAAGCCATTAATAATTTACACTTAGATATTCGGTAAATTCTCTACCTAAGACTTCCCTAGACAGACTTAGCACGAGATCTTCCTCAGAAATCTAACCCTAGGGTCGAAATTCCCAAAATTCGACTCGAGATCTACCCAAAATCGGACCTGGGAAATGCCCGAAGTCCGAGCCGGACAAGTCCAATAGTCCGACTCGGATAACCTAATAGTCCGACTCGGAGAACCCATTAATCCGACTCGGGAAACACAAAAGTCCGACCCAGATTCAGCCATAGTCCGATCCGGACTTTGTCATAGTCCGATACGAACTTTACCATAGTCCGATACGGATAATCAGAAAAGTCCGATTCGGGGTTTTTCCCAGGCTTCGAGGAGATCGAACCTGGTACCCCAAATCAACCCAAAACAGCTCTAAAATCTTAGTTTAACCACAATACGGAGTCCACAATTCAATCTTAATTTACATAGACTAGTTCTTCAACAAAAGATTAGATAAACCTTACCCCAAATGATGAAGGTGATGAAAAAGATACACTTTACCCTAAATGCTCTCCAAATACACGCACACACACACACAGACACAAAGATACACTTTACCCTAAATGGTAAAATCTTAGGTCAGAATCTAGTTAAACCTTGGGCTTTGGCCCTTGGCCCTTAATCCTTTACCTAAACTAGAAAAGCCCATATTAATTAATTTCCAACTTCCAACTAATGTTTCCATTGGCCCCTGAATTTCAAAAGATTCTCAAATAAATCACAATCGTTAAAATAATTGCATTCCCGAAATCCCGGTTATTACAGGTGCAGATGATCACCTCTCAGGCTCTCATGCATTGACCTTGCCAGGCTACCAGGCAGGCCCCCCACTCCCAATGCATGTAGTCAAAGCTACCGAGCATGCCGGGAAATCTGTCTCGGGCTTCATGCGCAGCGTACAACTGCTGAATATCTTGATAAGTAGGCTTGCGTAAATATAGTTTTCCATAGAGTTCAACAATACTTTTGCAGAAATTGTTTAGACAATCTTGTGCCATTTTCTCTCCCATTCTCACGTACTCGTCAAGTGCGTCGCCAGAAATTCCATACGCCAATTGCCGAATTGTGGAAGTACACTTTTGTATCGGAGAGAAACCTTGTTTACCTCTACCGTCGAACTGAAGATGAAAATATGGATACTTTGTTGTTAAATCATTAACTATTCGTAGGAATAGGTTACTGCTCATCATGAACCGCCGTCTAAACATCTTATGTAAGGTAAATCGGTTATCGACAAGTAGTCCTGCATAAGTCGTTCGTTTGCAGCTACCTGACCTCTTTCCATGTATGCGGCCCTCGAACGTCTTATTGAGGATGACGCGGTGGCCTGCTGAATGAACGTCACAAATATTTGTGAATCTTGTTCCCATTCCTCGTTGGTATCCGTGGATGATGATGATCTGGTCGATGATGCGGGTTGTGCCGACAAATCCATATTGTGTAAAAAAAGAAAGAAAAAAAAGTATTGAGAGAAAAATGGGATTAAGATTGTTGAGAGAAATGGAATTGAGATTGTTGTTGGTGTGAAAAATTGAATAGGATAGAGATTATATATATTGTGTGTAACAAATAATTTTTTTTAAACATAGCCGTTGCCAATGGTTTTTTTTTTCAAAAAAAATGTTTTTTTTATCTATTTAAAACACAACCCCAGCCAACGGTTTACTTGGTTTGGGGAAACCGAGTCGCCGAGCCCGCCCCCAGCCCGCGAAGGTCGTACCCCAGCCCACCCAGCCAAACCGTCAAGCCCCAACCGGCGGTATTGACAAGGCCGGTCCTGAGATGTCGGATGCCCATGGCGAAAGGCCCAAAAAATGCCCTTTTATTATGCAAAACAAAAAACCAAAAAACAACGAGGAACATAAACCAAAACCCCTACATCGGATCTTAATTAAAAGAAAAAGGATACAACCCAGGGGGATAAACCAAACCCCTGTGTAATAAAACATAAAATACATCACCTAAAACGATGTCTTCGTGCACTTTTTGAAGCAAATATATCTATGAGTTTACCAATTATAATTTACAAACACAAACAAATAAAAGGGCAATCTTGAATTGATAGATAAGATGATAGTTGATTAAGAGATTATAAAAAAAAAGAATAAACAGTAAGTTACTGAGTTTCTTTAGAGTTTAGACAAACTAGTGAATCACTAAATCACATTTTAGAAATAATTTCCCTACTTCAAATCAGATTAGACAAATCAGATTCAGATTATCGACCAAAAACATATTAGAATTTAGAAAAACCAGATATGCAGATTATTAAACAAAAAAACACTTATTGTTCATGATTCACGAATCACTCAAATCGTTCAATGAGGTGGGTGGGTCGAAAATCGAAATCGAAATCGAAATCGAAGGTAGGCAGGTGAGTCAAATCGTTCAAGCGTTTAATCGTTGACGTTCTGTATGATCGATTTGATGATTTCCTTTAATCGTTTGGATTTTCGCGGTAGCCTTAAGCCGTTTTGTATGAACGATTAGGCGATTAATCGAAGGTGGACTCTGTATCGGGAAAGAAAGAAGGCCGAGAAAATATAATTGTGTTTGGGTAGATGAACAACCCAATGAATGATGCATAACGGTAAAAAAAAAGTTGACCTAAAAAGTCTAAAAATGAACCTACTACCGGGTATTTGGGTTGGACTTGTTGATACCCCTTGACTAGATGATGCCCTGGGTACTGATAGCTTAATAGTAAGACCCTAAAGTTGTTTAGTCAAACAAACCTTTATAAAGACCCTGAGGTTATTTAGTCAGACAAGCCTCTAGTAAAATCTTGAGGTTAACAGTTAGATAAACTTCGGACAACCCTAATAAGACTCGAACCGATAAGTGATAACCACTATGAAACAAATCCGAAATTTACCAGTCAAGCTACTTATGAAAGGATTTGCTTGAATTCTATTTTTGAGACCTCACCACCAACCTTTGAAACTGAGATTGATCAAAGATGCAAACCACATTCACCATGTTTGGATAAAAAGGTTGATATTTAAAAGTTGAAGTCACCAACTATTTTTTTTCCCCAAACAATTGCCCAAACGACGACTACATTAGCCCTATTTGGATAAAAAGGTTGATATGTAAATATAGAAACCTTTTTCTTGGAAAAATAATTGCTTACTTTTTTCAATCACAGCTCATCATATAAGCAAAACATTTTATTAATTGTAAGTTTTAAACTTTATTTTTATCGTTGTAGTAGTTTGTAAAACTGGTTAAACAAACAATACATTTAGGGTCAAGAGTGTTGTGAAGGATTGGTTATCGCTCCGGAGTTTATAGTGCCCTAACCGAGTTCGAGCCTTCCCGTTCGCATGCATAAAGACATTTAAGTGGGGTCATGTTTAGCCTCCAAAATTGCCGGAGATTAGTCGGACTTTGGCCCAGACACCCTTCCAAAAAGAAAACAATACATTATACATTCAAGACAATTATTTCATTTCAGAAAACCAAAGAGTAAAATAACAAAAACATGTACAACTTTGTGATTTATTAAGTTTTGAAAGCTTAATCTTATTAAAATTAAATATCGACGAATTATCTTTGTTTATAAACAAAATTTCCTAGCAATGAAATTACCATAACAAAATTTAAAGCTAACACATACATTTTTTTAAAATAAAAAATTGACACGTATAATTATCTGTTTGAGAAATGAAGCTAACCTATTCATTATTGAAAAATACAAACAATTTAAGATGTTGGTTAAAAAGATTTAAAAAGTTACTAATATCTTTATTATTTTGATAAATACAACTGAAAGATATAATTCACAATTTTCCCAGATGAAAATGCATTTTCCATGAAAACTTCTTTCTAAAACCAACAATTTTCACAATGAAAAATCCAATAACCAAAATACCACTTTGAGGATGAAGTCACCCAAAAATGTAGATAAAACTCTAGTTTCAAAACACCGAATATATGGGTAAAACTCAATACTTAATTAAAACATCAAGATATGAATATTTTATAAAAAAAACACTAAAACATTAATAAAACTTTATATCTAAGACACCAACATAATGATAATGCTATATATCCAAAATACAAATAGAACTCTATATGCAAAACACACCTTTGGTTGATGGGGGAGATCCAGTTCTATAATTGTGATGTAACACAAAGTAAGTCATACATCAACGTTATTGAGTAACATCTCAAGATCAATGTCTCAGGTGGCGTTTGGTTCGCAGAATGTTTTTGGATGTAATGGAATCTGTCAAAAGAATTTGACTTTGAAGGAATTGGAATAGAATGTTGTCAGGTTTTACTACATGTTTGGTTGGCAGAATTGAAATGAAATATGTTAAAGGAATTGGAATATGTCTGTTTGGTTCACGAAATTTAGCTTTGGAATTAGAATGAAAATTTGGTAAATGACTAAAATACCCTTTTGATAATTTAAATTTTGTAAACACAAAATGATTATATAAATATTAATTAATTACTTTATTTTTTAAAAAAATAAAACATTTATTAAATAATTTAAGAAAATAGTTATTAAA
>LUCG01122999.1:0-10712 GCA_001633085.1 Carthamus tinctorius
CACCATCAACCACCTTATTTTCTAAAAATGGAAAATGAAAACTCCATCATTTCAAGTAAACAATTTTTCTAAAATTTTCTATGAAAACTGAAAATGAAAACTCAACTCCATTTTCTGAAAATGTTTTCTAGGAAAATGAAAACAGTTTNACACCCTAAATGGCTATAAATATGAAAATATTATATTATTTATAACCCTTTAACTGATTAATGAATTATATCGTTGGCTCATGTAGATTCTTTATAATTTGGATATTGACTATCAAACAAACTATTTACATTGAAAGTTCTTAACTTTTCATTCTTATTAACATTCATGATTTCTTCAATTAACATTGTTAAATAATGACCATTAAGTGAAGGCACGTGTCCCTCACATAATGACTTGAACACCCTTTTGCGAAAGGATTACAAGTTTACAACACAGGTCGTTTACATGGTAAATGTATACTGGCAAGACTTACCTCACTCATTTACCTTATCGGGTGACATTCTCGGTCATAAAAATGGATTGTTGGTAAGCTGTAAGCATCTCTTACCCAGTAAGCCTTAACCGGGTAAGAGTCTTCTCCCATACTTACTAGGTAAAAATTTGAGGTCCTTATCATGCCTTTTAGCGGGTAAGATTCTCGGTTCTTCTCATAATCACTCAGTGAAACAAGTAACACACTCAGCTTCGACATGTAGCTCAGTTGGCAAACATGCAGAGCAATTTTGCACAAAGAAAAGACAAACGCCGAGTTTGATCCCCTGACTAGGGGTGAGCACTGGAACCAAGTACCCGCCTTTGGAACCGGAACCGTTCCAGAACTGCCGGTTTCAAAACCAAAAACGATTCGATGTGATTGGTTCCGGTTCCTAAAATATGGAACCGATCGGGAACGGTTCCAGTTCCGGTTCTCATTTTTGTGGAACCACTAACCGCCGGGTATCCGTCGGAACCGGTTATCCTATATATATTTTAACATAAATAATTTTATATATATATGCTTATTATCTTTAATAGACTAAATTTGAAATTATCATTTTACGTTTTACGTTACACACTTACACCACTTACGACCACTTTTTCACTTGACTTATTTATTCTCTTTTTTCGATATTTTTTATATCATATTTAACAATTCAAGTTGTGTTTTTTTGTTATTTTCATTTCAAAAATTGGTCATAACTATTTCTATAGTTATTAGCTTTTAATTTTTATCGGATAAATTTTCATTATTTTAGTATTTATTTTGTCACGTTGGGACTATGTAATAACTAATAACAATTATTTTTTTATAACATAAAATCATAAAAAAATTAGACATCGGGTACCCGGTTTCGGAACCGGAACCGATGGTTCCCGGACTGGTTCCCAAATATGAAGAACCGGTGCAAGCGGTTCCCGTTCCCGTTCCTTCATCTAGGAACCGGCGGTTCCGGTTCTGGGACTGGTTCCATGATTTTTTGTCGAGTACCCGTCTTTGGTCACCCTCACCCCTTACCTCCTGCTAGACTCGGCCGCTGAGTAAGCTAAAAAAACGCAACTCACATTGGTGCCTGTGAATGCAGGTTCTGTTTAGGAACGGTTAACGTTGCCGATAATCAACTCTTTTACTTCATAGACATATAACATCTAGTGAATACCTATCTGATAAGCATTTTGTAAATCATCTTAACAAAAAATATTATTTGTTCCAAAAATTTTTACCAAGATTTTGTTTTTTTTAAGCCAATTTCATAGTAAAAAGTTAGTTTACCTTGTATTAAAGACAAAGTCAATGAGGAGTGAGGAGAGGCTACACCCGCCACACTCAATGGATTAATGTCATTATAATAATAAAAATAAATCCAATTATTTGGTCCTCATTGGATGGTTGCTTCATATTTTACTCCTTTCTTGATTATATGGATTTATTTGAACATTGGTTAGAGTGACATATATTGGTTATTTATGATTGAATGTAACAACCAATTTGTCATACGTGCTCCGAATAGTGACAACTTCCTGACTTCTTCAAAACTGCGTTTCGAGTGGATTAATAACGTCATTATAATAAAAATAAATCAAATCAAATTAAATATTTTGGTCGTCATTGGATGGTTGCTATATATTTTATTGACAAATTAAATTAAATTAAGTTTTATTGATTTATACTTTTGATTATATGGATTTGTTTGAATGTTTGATTAGAGTGACATTAACTCGTTATTTAATTATAATTGCACAGCTATAATCAAATATAATAGCTAATTTTCCAAATATGCTTCAATTAGTCCTCATTGGTGTGTTTAAACAGTTCCAGGTCCAACATGCATGTCTTCATAATGTTGAATGTCCTGGTTTTAATACGAGTTGGGAAACCATCAAACAATGTGGGAAAAGTCTTTTCTGTTTTTATAATCGTAATGTCAAAATTGTAAAGCAAATGTTTGAATATATATGCTGCACATTTTTAAGTAATTACTAAAATTAGATTGATATGATGTTTCATTTAAATAATATACTATCTTGGTTCGGTCAAATATTTGAAAAAATATCTTGTTTCCAAAAATACCTCGGGGTTTATTTATCATTCAATTTTTACTAGGGGTAGATTGGGTACATTTTTTTTTGATAAGGTTCACCTGGGTTTGCCCAGGCTACATCCTTGGTAATTTTTACCGAGAGCTAAAGCATGCTCCCTTGGGATTAATACTAAGTGGCCCCTGGTTGCTCACCTCCGGATTCGAACTTGGGTGGGTTTTTTCCCAACACCAAGTCTTAACCAGTAGGCTGCCCCATTGGGGTTGGGTAGATTGGGTACATTACCAAGTTCTTTTCGTCAATATTTATAATTGACACACAAAATCTTACCTCGTGTGTACCAACCAACTATATTTAATGTCAATTTAATTGATATCGGCTTTTTCCACTTGGTACATATTAGTACGATTTTGTATCAAATTCAAATTACATACTAAGACTTGTCATTTCATCCAAACTTCAAGCTTTGAGGGACATCATGAATTTATAGGTAACAAATGTCATGATTAAGGGTTTTTTATAGCAAAAAAAATACTTGAAAACATTCAAATATTTCAATAGAAAAAAAGTCATAATATTTAATACATCATAAGACAAAAACCAATATACGTTGATACTCATTTTGTACCAAGTTAAAGGGGGTACTAATTTTGGCAAATAAGGGTTAGATTGAAAATGGTGGAATTGGTAAATGATTTTACTTAAGGTTAAAAATCAACAATATTTTTAATTATTTAATTAATAAATAAGCAAATAAGTCTGCATCGAAGTATCACCATAAAAAAGTGATTGATTATCCACATTTTTTTAATAATAAAAATACATTTAAAAGTATGGAAAACTATAATAAAGCGTGAATATATTTGGCATTACAATTTTTATCAAATCTCTACATTTGAAAGTGTGAAAATTATAGTAAAAATCACGTTTATTAGTGTGGACAAATTATCTAAGTTTTCATATTTCTAAACATTGAAAATTTGAAAAATAATTCCAAGTCTACAAAAGTCCACGCTTTAAAGTGTGAACTTTTCTAATTACAAAAATTACATATTTAAAAGCGTGGACTTTTGAAATCAAACGTACACATTTATAAATGTGGAGTTTTTTCTTGTTCTAACAATCTCTACATAAAAAACTATTTGTTACACAAAATTTTTCTACGTTTTTTATGAAACGTGGACAAATGACATAATTTTTTGTAGTGTATTACTCTGACACAATGACTTTTAATACCAAGGTTGCATATTTGATACGGGACAATCAACCCGATTGTAATATGTACCAAAAAAACTTATACCAGTATCATTGATATGTACCAACAAAACTTATACCAGTATCATTGATATCGTTAATATATATATATATATATATATATGTAGAGGTGGGTTCATCCGAGAAGCATATCAATTTAAGAAAACGTGAGAACAAATCTCAGCCACACATCTTTGGTTACAGTGTACGTGATCACGGAGGATTGACGTGATTCATGGGAGGGTAGAGATATTAAAGGGGGGGGGGACCGATCAAAGCCACATTTATTGACCGGATGAATAACTGAGATTCGTTTTCACGTTCTCTTAAAAAGTTATGTTTCTCGGATGAACCTTTCTCTATATTATAACCGGTTTGATTTGATATAGAGTTGTCATCCAAAATTATTACAAGCCTGGATTTGATAGAAGGAAAAAATTCAAATTTGATGTATTTTGATTTTATTCTTATTTTAAAATCTTCATTAATGAATAATTGCAATAAAGGCCTATAAATATTGGTGTTGAAAATTTGTAAGCTCAATTTAGACCATAAAGTTTCAATCAAAGAGAAAATGAGTTCACAAAAACATGAGATCAAGTTCACCAAGCTCTTCATCAATGGAGAATTTGTTGATTCTCTTTCTGGTTATTTTAATTTCCCTTTAATTCATTACTTTTTCATATTCTTTTATTTATGAAATAATAAATATTGATATTATTTATTTACAGGAAACACATTTCAGACGATCAATCCGGCTACAGAGCAAGTGTTAGCACCTATGGCTGAAGGAAGAAAAGAAGATGTTGATTTGGCTGTCAAGGCAGCTCGTGAGGCTTTCGACAATGGACCGTGGCCTCGATTGTCCGGCGAGGTAGCATCATCATTTTCATTGTTACTGTGTTACATCAGCTAGATTTGGATGGTTTCTTTTAAATATATGTTGGAACCTCATTTCTCTCCTCCGTGATGGTAATCTAGTGAGGTTCCACGTATTCTAACATGGTATCAGAGCAAATGTGTACAATTTTAGTAACGCGACATGTGTCCGAGTCGTATCGGTTAAAGGGACTGTCTTAAAGTCTCATTTCAGTTAAACTTTGAGTTTTTCTCTCAATTTATATTGGAACTTCGATTCTTTGCTTAATGCTGTGTTCTCGAAACCTTTTTTTCCGCTAGAAAGGAAAGGAAAGGGGATGCAAGTTAAAAAAAACCGTGTCCTCGAAATTTTATTAGGAGAGGAAGGGAAGGAAGTTTCCTCTCAAACCTTTCTTAATAAATGTAGGAGGGAAGGGAAGGGAAGGAAAATGAAAGAAAGAAATTGAAACCCGTTAAAAAGATTATTAAAATTACAAAACTATCCAACTTTTCATTATAAGTAATATATATTTAAAATGGTATATCTGTAAAAATGACATTTTTGCTTTCCTTTCTCTCGTACAAAATGCTGCAAAAATTATTTTATTTCTTTTTGTTTCACAAAATATACCAACACTTTTCAAGTTTTCCTACATCCATAAAATTGCACAAATATCTACTTTATAAACAATATAGCTACTCTTTTCTGTGATTTCTTCGGCTGTCTGGTTAACATATTCTACTGTACGATAATCAATTGCACATTATAATCAGGCACGAAGAAAGATACTGCTAATATTCGCAGATTTGATCGACGAAAATGCCGATGAATTAGCAACCTTAGAAGTGATTGACGGTGGAAAACTGTTTGGGCCCGTTAGGTACTTCGAGGTCCCGATTGCATCCGAGACATTTCGCTACTTTGCCGGTGCCGCCGATAAAATCCGTGGAGCCACTCTCAAAATGTCGAGCAATATTCAAGCTTACACGTTACGTGAGCCCATCGGGGTAGTGGGCCACATTACTCCGTGGAACGGGTCGGCATACATGTTTGCCACCAAGGTCGCACCCGCTTTAGCCGCTGGGTGCACCATGGTGATCAAGCCCGCTGAACAAACACCTCTTACGGTTTTATTTTTTGCTCACTTATCAACATTGGTACGTCAAGATTCTATCGGAATCGTAAAAATCACATATCGTTTTTTATAGGGCAAAATGCAACTAAATGCAACAAAGTTCGATTTATTTCTCAGTTAATGTAATAAAGTTTCATACTTTTCCATTTTTACCCATATTGATCGGTAAATTCTAGATCTTGTAACCTTTGATGACGTGGATGAGAAACTCATTCTCCATTTTGTCGTAACTATTTCTTAAATGAGTACGCACGTCATCAAATATTACAAGATAATTGAAATATCAGTTGCAGGGGCAGATCAAACCTGAAGAGGAGGGGGGGGGGGGAAAATCCTTTTTTTTNTTTATCATGTGTTCCAATAATTTTCTATCGGTGTCCCCACCATCCAAAAAGAATACCACAAAATCAACCATAAAAACCAAAATCTCTCGAATCATCAAAAAATGTCTAAAAAGTCACCCGAAATCGTCAAAAAGGAAATAGAAGTCTGGGCTAAAAATACATCAGACAACTTTACGGGTCTATAACCTACCTTACATTACCGGTGCCCCCACAAGGCAAAAATCCTGGATCCACCTCTAATCGCTCGAATTGGCGATAAAAAAAGTTATATATAAAATAAACCAAGCCTTGTTATATTTGGATGCATTGTGTCCTTCTCTATATCATGGGCTTATTTCTTGTTTACAGGCCGGTATTCCAGATGGGGTGATCAACGTCGTTAATGGGTTTGGAAAAACCGCCGGTGCTGCAGTGAGCTCCCATATGGACATTGATGCAGTGAGTTCTTTTTTTTCGAACCGAAGAAATCTTTATCATTACATCGATACATTATGCAATATAACTCAGATACTTTGTGTTTTAACGCCATGTCATCAACTCAGGTTACATTTACGGGATCTACGGAAGTTGGCCGAGCTGTAATGACTGCCGCAGCATCAAGCAATCTGAAACCCGTGTCGCTTGAATTGGGAGGAAAATCGCCTTTCATCGTATTTGACGACGCTGATCTTGATAAAGCCGCAGAACTTGCTATTTTGGGAAATCTAACTAACAAAGTATGATTCTCAACTATTTTCATATTCGGGTTATGTCTCGGAAAATAGCTGATAAGAGCACCTCCAACAGTTTTTCTATAATTTCTTTAAAATAGAATATGAAATGTCAAAATTTCTAAAACCTTTTTTTCAACTCCAACAACTTTTCATTTTAGAGAATCAGTTATTACTTATATTATTAAAATATACACTATGTTCAATATTTTAATAAAAATTTTAAAAACTTTTAAATAATCAATTATGCTATTGGTGAAAGATATTAAAATAATTTTCGCTCTCCTGATTTAGAGATATTAATTAGAAGATTCTCTATATTTAGAGTTTGCACCATATTTTTCTATTTTAGATAATAGGACAGCAAAATTGTTGGAGCATTTAGCAAATAAAAACCCAATTTTTCTACTTTTAGCAAAGCTTTTGGAGATGCTCTAAACTAGTCATGTTTGGTAAACTAGTTAATAAGTTGGATGATAACATAAATATGATCTAAAATGACATGTTGAGAAACATAAGGGGTGTAATTGGATAAAATGGAAAAAGAAAAGGTTGTAGTTAACATTTAAAAAAAAACTAATTTATAAGCAACCAAAGGTTTTTTCTTTCGATAAGCTAAAAGAATAAGTTAGCTTATAGTTGACAAACAAGCTTATGTATATATGTAAAACAGGCTTATGTATGTCTATACAAACCAAAAAAATTTGTATTCTAATATGTCATATGTACAGGGTGAAATGTGTGTGGCGGGGTCTCGTGTTTTCGTTCAGGAAGGAGTCCATGACATTTTCGTCAAGAAGTTGGAAGCGATGGTGAAAGGGTGGGCCACGGGAGACCCGTTTGATCTAGCCACTCATCATGGACCTCAGGTATACCATAGTTTCGTCTTTTTGAACGTCAAATTATTCAATATGTGTCTATTCGGTGTTCAAAGTTAACTAATTTGCCTGTTAAACAGAACAATAAGCAACAATACGAGAAAGTCCTTTCGTGCATTGAGCGTGGCAAGAAGGAAGATGCGACTTTGGTAACAGGTGGTAAGCCGTTTGGAAAGAAAGGATACTATATCGAGCCAACTTTATTCATAAACGTTACGGTATGGCTAAACTAGATCAAACTAAACCAAAACGAACTCAGTATATCTCTGATGGTGTTAACTTATATGGTCCATTTATATGGTTTTATAGGATGATATGACCATTGCTAAGGAAGAAATATTCGGCCCTGTTATTTCGGTCCTTAAGTTCAAGTAAGTGATCTATCGACTTTTCTCGTTCATTTGAGGTATCTTACAAAAAAAATTGTTGTATAAAAAGATATGTTCATAGGAGACTTCTTAAAAATGCCTTATAGAAAAGTTAGTAAGACGATTTATGTCAAAAGTTATCTAAAAAACGTGTTTGGAGACCGAAACACATCCTAACATTCTACTGTAATATTTTTCTGTAAGACGCATAAATATTTGATCTAAATATGGTTTAATTCTTATAAAACGGTTTATTAAGACATATAGACATTTGATTTTGTTGTAGTATGCTAGGGACATTTACATATTTAGACAAATATTTTGTCCAAGTCCTATAAAATTGTTTATTAAGATATTTAGACATATTTAGGGGCTATTTGGTTGGTCTTTCATTAAATCACGTATGGATAAGTTGTCTATGTGAATTAATCTGTTTGTTTAGATTGGAAAGGTTTTTGTTTTGTGGAGTTTTTTCATCAATAGAAGGAGTGTAAGTGGGAGTGAGTGACATGTTTTATGTTTAGAAGAAGAAAAAAAGTTGACATTCTACGTAAAAAACTCTCTCCTAAAAGCATACTAATAAGCCATTTTCTATATCGTTAAGCCACTACCAAACAGTTATGTACAGAACGAATAAGTTACAAGTTCCATTAAGCTGCTAACAAACGCGCGCTTAATCTTCTTGTAGTACACTAACGACATATAGACAATAGTTTGGTCCTATAAACTTCATGTCCTATAAAACAATCTAAAATAGTCTAGTATGACATTTAGACATATTTGACGTCCTAGAAAGCCGATTTTATCGATGTATACTAACACAACAACAAATGATGATCGTACAGGACCGTGGATGAAGTGATCAAGAGAGCAAACGCAACAAAATACGGACTCGCCTCAGGCGTCATGACGAAGAACATAGACATTGCAAACACTGTCTCGAGATCAATCCGAGCGGGGGCGGTGTGGGTGAATTGTTTTCTTGCACTTGATAGAGATGCCCCCCATGGAGGCTATAAAATGAGTGGATTTGGAAGAGAACAAGGATTAGAAGCTCTTGAACATTACCTTCAAGTTAAAACAATTGCCACTCCAATATATGATTCCCCATGGCTTTGAATCTACAATAGTATTTATGGTGATCAAATAAAATGTATTTCATCACATTTTGATTGAATAATTTCAATTAATGTATCACTTTTAATGAATAAGGTACAAATACTTTATGCATATTTTGTCGTATTTGAGTTGTAAGAAATTTGGTTCAAATCGTTATAAGTTGTTCGAAGGCTATTGTAGATTGTTGTTTATTGTCAAGATGAAGATGTTTCGTAACCGGACCTATGCAATTCTTGTTGACAAAATGTACCCATTATTTCTGAATAATTGTGGGTTTATGGATCAATTTATTTATACTGACTAATCTCATGGAGGAGTGTAGATGGCATGAAGTCATCTTAGGTGAATGTTCAAGATCATAGGGTAACTTAAATGCTGCAATAACGTCATGTTATCAGTTAAATGAATAAAATACAAGATGTAATGTAAAACCAATCAAACAACTGAAATAAATCTTAAAAGAATACACACCACAAATACAGAGTTGTGGGGGAGGAACAATGAACAATTTGGGCATTGCGGACACAGTTTCGTGATGGGTTCGCTTAGGTACGATATCCATTCGGTCGTTATTTAGAAAATGACGAATATGCCCCTCATATCGGAGGGTATGGAGGGTCTCGATCATAGAGTAGATAAATGAGGGATTAAAGGTAGAACTATTCAAAAATTAGTTTATAGCCATTAAAAAACCAAAAATAAAAAGAGCAATTTTAGGTACTACCATTTAGTTTGACCCCTTGTTTTACCACACCATCTTTCTTTTACACCCAACAAATTGCCAAAAATACCACCACCCTTTCACCCCTTATTCTCACTTCTCACAAACTACACCTTTTGGATAAAATGGTAATTTTACACCCCAAACCCGATTTCGAATCGATTAATTAAATGGCGAAACAAGACGACGAGCAAGAGGACGAGGTCGAGGAAGAGGAGGAAGACGATGACGATGACGATGACGATTACGACTACGATGACGACGAAGAAGAAGACGACGAGAAAGCCGCCCGGATCAGGAAGAGCCGAGAGTTGGGGCTCTCGTGCATGCTGAACACCGAGGTTGGTGCGGTCCTAGCGGTCATGCGACGGCGTGGGACCGACCCGACCTCGCAGTTCACGTACCAGGACGACGTAACAGACTCCGCCCTGTTCCACTCCCTAAAATCGATGCGGTCGCTCATCTTCAACCCCCGCCGGTCCTGGAGGCTAATCGACCCCTCGATGTACCTCTCACCGTTCCTGGACGTCATCTCATCAGACGACGTCCCCGCGGGGGCCACCGCAGTGGCCCTGTTCTCCGTCATGAAGATCATGAAGGTCGGGATGTTCGATCGGAAGACGCCGGGGGCGAGGGCGGCGATGTCGAACCTCGTCGTCGCCGTCACCGGGTGCCGACTCGAGAAGACGCACCCCGTCACGGAGGCCGGGATCATGATGCGGATCCTGCAGGTCCTGGCCGCCGTGATGCGGCACCCGGCGTCGGTGCTGCTGGACGACCACGCCGTCTGCACGGTCGTCAACACGTGCTTCCAAG
>LUCG01123052.1:0-10733 GCA_001633085.1 Carthamus tinctorius
GAAAATCAACAAAACCAAACGATTAGCAAACGAAAATCTATAAAACCTAACGATTAGCAAACCAAAATCTATGAAACCGAATGATTAGCAAACACAAATCTAGATCTGATCGATTTTCGAACTCAGATCTGAAAATCGCGATATGTACTTACCTCGGCGGCGAGATACTCGAGGACGGCGGAGAGGTAGACCGGACTACCAGATCCGACGTGTTTTGCGGTATTAGATCCGGTGGAGGATGACGGCGGTGGTGGTGGAGGACGACGGCGACGACAGTGGTGGTGGCGGTGGTGGCGACGACGGTGGCGGCAACGGCGGTGGCGGCCGGAGTGGAGTAAGGCGGTGGCGGCCGGAGTAGAGTAAGGCGGTGTTGGTTTAGAGGTTATGAAAATGGGGAAATGGAATAGGAAGTGCAGGTTTGAATACGCCACTTTCTTTCATAATTAAATCATTAGAGTAAATTACCTAAAATGCCCCTAAGGTTTATAATCAGGTGTGGTTGTATAGAAATAGAAACAATGTTACCATGTGCTCTCTATAATGATGACCCTTGATTAAAACTTTTTAATGGTATTAGATTGATCCTCAAGTTTTCCACAATAACAAGGTTTTCATTTGATTATTCCTATATATATATATGCAGTTTTTAAGGGAGAAGCAGTTTAAACAGACCATAGGCCAGGTGAAGATAGAGGATGGTGAAGAGATTTCTTATGAGAAAGTTAGTATCACATTGAGGATTCGAACTTGGGTTGTAAAAGGTGCCACCATATAAATATAAATATGTTGTGATTAAAATAATTAGTGTTGTGAAATGTCTGAATCCAAGGGTAAGCAACCAGGGGCCACTGAGTATTAATCACAGGGGAGCATGCTTTAGCTCTCGGTAAAAATTACCAAGGATGTAGTCTGGGCAAAGCCCAGATGAACCTTATCAAAAAAAATTCAGATGCATCAAAGTTAGGTTCTATTGGATGGTATCAACTTGTATGTCTAAGTTATGGTGATTAAGCCTTAAGGTTCCAATAAGCATGAAGTATTAAAAAAGCCTATGATGATTTCAATTAAAGATTAATTGCTAATAAAACTACTTAATTTATGCAGGAAGTAGCTGCTGTTTTCAAGCAAAACTGTTTGTTGCACTTTCCATTATACAGGGATATATTCCCAATATGGGCTCTAGCTGAATACATTAAGCAGGTGCTCCCACAGCACACAGCCATTCAGCACTACCATAAGTGCAAATAGTTATTGTTATCTTTACTTGTATCCAAAAAATTAATATATGGTGTTCAAATCAATGTTAAATAATTGTCATAATAAGTGGAAGAGAAAGCTATCATTCTCTTTTTCAATGTTATATCGTTTTCTAAGGTAACGTTTGTTTTTTTAAAAGGTATCGAAGTTTGTTTTATTTCATTTCTGATTGATAAGATGTGGTGTTGAAGTGTGAAATCTGAATCAATAAGACTGTTTGTTTTTTGTAAATTGATATATGTTTGAATTTATTTAAATTATGTATCTTACCCAATACCCATTATAATAGTATAGTGTTGAATTTGTATATAAATTTGTACAGTTTCACATATTTATTCATGATCATTACAAAATTTACATCTTAATATAAAATCATCTTTCATTTAAATGAATAACGTTAATCTATCATAATATGTTTAAATTAGGAAGTTACCTAATTATAGTAAATTGAGTTTTATTATAATGTAAGTGGATGGGTTGAAAGAAAAGATCTATTAAGATTATTTCATTAACAATAATAAGAGGTAAAAAATGGATTGATTTACCTTCTACCTAATAAGATGATCATTAACAAATCATGTCTAGCTCAGTTGGGTTTCCTAAGGGCGGTAACATCTTGGGGGACTGTGGATGGGATCCCAGTCTACTCAGGTTCGAATCCAAGGAGAGTCAATTAAGGGTATGAGAAGTACTTAGTCCTTGGGCTGGTTCAGTCATAGACTAGGCCGCCCCAGCCCAGTCAAAGACTGTGGATGGGCATTACGCTGGACCGGGACAGTAGGGATGGCAGAAATACCCGAACCCGATGGGAATCCCAGAACTCGAAACTTTTGGGACGGGATTGGGCTGGGTAAATGGTTATGGGACCGGGTATGGGATTTTTTCAAAAAAAATTCGCGGGTTTGGGATGGTTATGGTTTTAGTCAATACCCGCCCATTTACCCGATCCCATATCTGATACCATTTACCCGACCCCGAACCATATATATATATATTTAATAATTCATAAATTTTATTATTAATATAGTATACATCACAATTTTATTAATATATAGAATAATAGAAATGATTTATTGATTTTATTAGTATAGAAAATATATATTTAAGTTTTAGAATTTGATAGCTTTGCACGGCATTGGCGTTTCGAGCATATCTCGCTCGTCCATGCTCCAATTAACACGATTCAAAATATTCTAGAAAGCGAAAAAATGTGACTAGAACTTTGTAGTTTCAAGTTTCTGCAAACGCGATCGTTATCTTGGCTGAAACTGACCTCGAGATGAAACTAATTCGCATATAATTCTAATTAATGAAATTTGGTTTAGTAAATTTTAATCGATTAAAAATATAAATGGGATACCCGATACCCGCGGGAATACCCGCGACCCCGNAACGGGACCGGGTCTGAGACATGGTTTCATAATAGGGTATGGGACTGAGATTACCAATACCCGTCCCATTGCCATCCCTACGGGACAGTGGTGGATTAGTGGGCTGCCCGTGGATGCTCAATACTGCTGGGGAGGCATGTATATGTGTATGTTTGTGATAGTCGTTCGTTGATTCGATGCCTTCCAAAAAAGAAGAAGATCATATGGCTCTAAAAATTTAGAAAAAACAACTTAAATAGCCTTGGGACTTGGGCTGTGGACTGGATTAGGAAGGGCCAGGGCCCAAGTGAACAAATATAAATTAATAAAAACAAGCAGGCTTAGTTTTATATTTGTTTTTAAATTTAAAATAGAGTAAATTACACTTTTCCTCATGGTTATCATTTCTCTTTTAAATTAATTGCAATTTTATGACCATGGTAAATATTTTGTTTCATTTTTTTTTTTCTAACTGTAGCTACAAAAAGTAGTTAATTTTTTTCTTTATTTTCTTAGATCATAGAATAAATTAACAATTTTTGTTCACGTGGTTTGCCTTTTTTTCATTCTTGTCTTTCCTAATGGGTGTATTTTGTAATTTTTTTTAAAATTATTCTACCATATTAACCAAATATTAACCAAATTTATAGATCATAAGGATATACTATATAACAAATTTTAGAAAACCCACTAATTTACTTAGCAACTTTTGGAAAGTTTGATGACTTGTTTGTTTCAAAAAGTTCACAATGACTTAATTATTCCAAACACTAAGTTTATTGGTTTTTGTTAGGGGTGTACAAAAAATCGCCAACCTGCGAAATCCAACCAACCTAACCCGCTAATTAACAACCCAATTAATCCCAACCCACTAAACCACTAATTAGAAGGGTTGAAATTGGGTTAGGAAAACTCAACCCAACCCAAATAACCAACCCGCCGCTAAATATATTATTTTGACAAAATTATACACACACTGACACACATATACAAACATACCTGGTCAAAGATCAGTAAACACTCGAATCGGATAGGCTCAACTCATCATACTAACAAGTGGAGTTGAGCTACCCAATATTTGACCTAATTACATGAAGAAAACTGGACGAAATATACGACTGAGTAATCCTGAAAATATGGTGCTTCAATTAACAAGTCAAGTTTGACATGTTCTCTCCAGAGAGAAAAGGAAAATTTGGAAAAATTAGGGCACTTGATGGTTTTGGGTAGGGGTGTCAATCGTGTCGTGTTTGGGTTGGCGGGTCAGAAAGGCTCAATATTCACCTTTAAACAATTTAAAAGTTGCCTCTTAATGGAATTATTAGGTGGCATTTATTAGAGCCAAGTCACCATTAGAAGGTCATTAAGTCAATCAGATCCTTAAATAAATGAAAAGTGTGTTCACGGGTGATTTTAAAATTTGGTTCCCGAAAATAAAAAAATCAACTCAAAACAAAGATGTAAATTGGGAGGTATTGGTCGACAAAAATATGAGTCGGATGTTGAACCTTGAATTTTATGCAATTCTCTATAATATTTGTTTCATTTTTCATTAATATGTTAAAAGTAGTTTTCTTCCACATAAAAGGCAATCAATTAAAAATATCATTTTTAATTACAAACAAAACAATCAACATGATATGACATGGACGTGTCCTATACAAATATTGGAGACGTATGAAAGTAAAACCGGGGCCACAGAGATGAGAATAGCAAGTGCTTAATTACAAACCAAACTTGTCACCTGATATGGAGTTATCACAGGCAAGAAGCGAAGATATTCTTGGAGTCTATTAAAACCAAATACGTTGAAAGGGACTAAGTTGCATGTTTAGCCTTTAGATTTGAGCGTTACAAAATGAACCAAAGCGTGATTGCAATCTGATCCGAATGCAAGAAAATTAGCAAACGAGTTAAGGCCACACAATTTCAAAAGCAAAGCCCAACTTGAAGTTTTATCAAAGGTATGGCCTTTCATATTTATGTCATGTTTATGATTCTGATATTAAACGGGGACGAAGAAGTACATATGGGTCTAAATACTAAGATGAGCTCTTATGTGTTTTTGATCTAAAAGCCAAGATAGATGTTATATGTCAGTAAATTGCGTCTTATACGTGTTATGGATTTGTTGGATATATGTGCAAGTTATACTCTATATCTACAAATGTACTATTTTGACTACTAGTCCGTCGAGATATTAGAATAGTTCATAAACCGTTGTTAATAGGGGCACATCTATTAAAAGCTGAGCGGACTCTCGTGCACATGCTTAATTTTAAACGATGTACTTAAATACTTTGTAACCAAATTTACAACAAAAATTAAACATGGAAGTAATGATTGGATTAATTTGAATCTTATTTTAAGTGAAAAATTATTTTTTTATCTTGCAATTCTAGGGTCCAAGGCTAGCCCATGGCATTTACTCAGGTCTACAATATTATTTCTGAATATATTAGCACCAAAAAAATTATTTGAAGAATCAAACTCACAGCCTGATATACACTTGTAAATATTACTCCTACCACCATTGAAGACAACTTTTTTGTTAATTTTACTCTTATTTTGATTTAATTATTTTTTCTAATGATTTATTTTCTTTTCCAATGTCGATTCATCTTAAAAATCGTTGTTTTTATCTTATTTACAGGATAACATATATTTATTTTAAAAATCGAGGTTGATTCCATTAGTAAAGATATGCTTTTTATTCTCCAAATTGACACAATTAACTTTTCCTTCATTGTAGATCTTTTGGTCCATCTTAAAGGTGCACCAATTCAAAGGAATTCCTATATTTGATTGATAAGATTAAAACATATACATGCACATCTTATTTTAAAAAAAATTGGTACATACATACATACATATATATATATATATATATGCACACATGCGCGCGCAAAAACACATACATATAGGCATGGGTTCAAACAAGAACTCCTATGATTTACGAAAACGCAAAAACATCTGTAAGTCAACAAATATAATGTTTTAAATCACAATTTAAGAGGATTGGAGGGATTTTCAAAATTAAAATGAGTACTTTTTTTTAAATAATAAAGATATGGAGGGGTAAAATTGGAAATAGGAACGCAAGTTCCACCAATAACACAATCAACTTATTTTTTCGAAAGGGTATCCGAGGCTTTGCTCCGACTAATCCCGGCAAGGTTCACCGACAGCTAAAGCATGTTGTCCTGAGTTAATCTCCAATGGCTACAATCTGGAAGCTCCTGGATTCGAACCTGGGTAGAAGGATTAACTAGCCACTTCCCCCACAGGCCTTAACCAGTACGCCACAACCTTGTGGTTAACACAATCAACTTGTTCCAACCATCAAGGAAGTGATAATCATGTAATCACTGTCACAACAGTAGATACCGAATAGTATTAGGAGAGAAACGGGAGCGATAATTTTACGACTTTGGAGGAATCGAAGAAGAGAAACTGAGGCGTGTTAAATATCACAGCATTGTCACGTATTCAATCCATACGGACTACAAATTAATAGATACGGTGGTTTGCCCTTCTATCACACGATTATATCACAAGATGAGTATCACATAGTAGGGGAGAGTCGAGTAATCGTACAAACTATGCTATCATCACAACTTGAAAAATTGTTACCCTGTTCAAAATTATCAAAGGTTGTGTGATGATCAACATCCGAGATCGACACATTCAGTACTACTACGTAAGCCAGAGGTTTTGGAAATTCATGAATTTATGCCTTTACCATATATAGACATCATTACAACATAAAAACAAGTAAACCATGGATAAAAATGATATATGTGAGCTCTTATTAGCCTCAGGTTATGGGCTACCGATAACTTCCATCATGGTTTTAAGTTGAATATAACATTATTAGACCAACATGTTGTTCTGGGCTTTGGTGGCATTACAAGATAAAAACTGCACCATAACTATAATTAACTACTTATTTAGAGTATTGTGAACTTGAGTTAGTTTCAGCAGTCGTAGCAGTATCTAGTTTGGACGAAAAAATGTGGAGGTTGAGGATAGCAGATGGGGGCAATAATCCATACCTATACAGCACAAACAATTTCGTTGGAAGGCAAACATGGGAGTTTGATCCAGAATATGGAACTCCAGAAGAGCGTGATGAGGTTGAAAAAGCTCGTCTTCATTTCTGGAACCATCGTCATCAAGTTAAGGCCAGTAGTGATGTTCTTTGGCGCATGCAGGTTAATTCCTCTTTCTTTCTTTCCTCATATTATTGTTGGATCTGCGAATTAAGCCAATTTTCAGTGGAACATGAATATGTATATATATGCAGTTTTTAAGGGAGAGGCAGTTTAAACAGAACATAGCCCAGGTGAAAATAGAGGATGGTGAAGATATTTGTTATGACAAAGTTACCACCACATTGAGGAGGTCTGTTCACTTAATTACAGCCTTGCAGGCTGAAGATGGCCACTGGCCAGCTGAAAATGCTGGTCCAATGTATTTCATCCAGCCATTGGTAACTTCTTGTATTTATTGATGGTGAATAGTTCTGAATTCATAGTTTGCCATTACCTCTGATCATATTGACAAGATGACACTAGCTAATTAACACTCGTACCAACCAAATGCAGGTTATATGCTTGTATATCACAGGCCATCTTAACAACATATTCCCACAAGAACATAGAAATGAAATTCTTAGATATTTGTATTGTCATCAGGTATTACATATAACTATTATAATGCATTCTCATTCTCAGACATAATTAAATCTGATTTTGAATAATTTACAGAACGAAGATGGTGGGTGGGGATTTCACATTGAAGGTGACAGCACAATGTTTGGCACCACTCTCAGTTACATTTGTATCCGACTTCTAGGAGAAGGACCTGATGGTGGTTTAAATGGTGCATGCACCAGAGCTCGGAAATGGATTCTGGATCATGGCGGTGCGACAGGCATTCCCTCTTGGGGCAAAACATGGCTTTCAGTAAGACATTATCAAGCAATTGAAATTGTTTTAACTGAAATAACTTCCCATCTAAAGACAAAACATAAGACTTCATCTCTGCTCTTATTGGTACAATTGAATTTTATTAAAATAAAGCACTTATATACAGTTGTTTGCTTAGGTACTTGGTGTTTATGAGTGGGCAGGAAACAACCCAATGCCCCCAGAGTTCTGGCTCCTCCCTTCCTCCCTTCCCATGCATCCAGGTCAGCTTACCTCTCCAATATCAATTCTTCCATAAATTAGCAAATTCATATTAATCAGCAACCTGTAGTCTATTGATAAATTCACACTTTAACAGTCTCCATTGTCCAAATGCAGCAAAAATGTGGTGTTACTGTAGGCTGGTATACATGCCTATGTCCTACCTATATGGGAGAAGATTTGTAGGTCCAATCACTCCTCTTGTTTTAGAACTTCGGGATGAACTTTACCCACAGCCCTACGATCAAATAAAATGGAAGAGCATACGACATTTGTGTGCAAAGGTCAGCTAACTACTTGCTTCCTTCCTGGATTTGTATATATCTATCCAGTTTTAATAAGCCAAACTAAATTATTGTCTCAGGAGGACCTATACCACCCGCATCCGTTACTACAAGATTTAATATGGGATAGCATCTACATTTTCACCGAGCCTCTCCTCACTCGCTGGCCATTCAACAAATTGCGCGATAAAGCACTCAAAACAACAATGAACCATATCCATTATGAAGATGAGAATAGCCGATATATCACAATAGGTGCAGTGGAGAAGGTATAGAACAAGGAAAAACATAAACATTTTCAGAAAGATTAACAAGCACCAATTATAAGAATGAGAGAACGTTTGGTTGTGGAAAACTGTTCTCATTTTCCTAGAAAATGTTTTCAGAAAAACCGTTTGGATGAAATGGTGAAGTTTTCATTTTCCAGTTTAGAAAATTTTGGAAAACTCTTAAAATCAGTTTTCTAATTTACATAGAAGTTAGAAAACCAAAAGAAATCATTTTCTTGGAGAGCTTTTGAAAGCTGAATGTACCAAGCGTTTTCTAAATTTTCATTTTCCTTGAATATTTTTTGGAAAACTGGAAAATTTTCCACAACCAATTAAGTATTTAAGGATTTTCTCCTTTGTTATGCCTCCTACAAATAAACTGTGCAGGCACTGTGTATGCTTGCATGCTGGGTTGAGGATCCAAATGGCATCTGCTTTAAAAAGCACCTTGCACGAATCCCTGATTATATCTGGCTAGCTGAAGATGGAATGAAAATGCAGGTCATACATGAAAACCCCAGTCCATAAAACAATCACCATATATGCATTCTAAAATACTCGAATAAGAAGTTAACTGAAAAGTTCATGGGTGTTGTTACAAACCAGACTTTTGGCAGTCAGGGGTGGGATTCTTGTTTAGCCATCCAAGCTCTACTGGCTACAGATCTTACTCACGAGATTGGCCCTACCCTGAAGAAAGGACATGACTTTATTAAAGCTTCACAGGTATCCAGATTGTAAGTAATATGCATCGGTAAAATATACTAATAAACAATAAAACTGAGTCCCTTGTCGTTATTGGACTCATTCCTGATTAATTAACTCTAATGTAGGTTAAGGATAATCCTTCTGGTGACTTCAGAAGCATGTATCGCCATATTTCTGAAGGGTCATGGACCTTTTCAGATCAAGACCATGGATGGCAAGTTTCAGATTCTACTGCTGACGGATTGAAGGTATTTGTATAATTTCTTCCAGAAGCACATAAACATGCAACATTAAACGGCCTCTCATTGTCTACTTATACTGTCTTCAGTGTTGCCTCATATTTTCAATGATGCCTTTGGAAATTGTTGGCAAGAAGATGGAGCCTAAGCAACTTAACAAAGCTGTCAGCATACTACTTACCCTGCAGGTAAGCATAAATTCTTTGTCACTCTTTCATCGGTCCATCTAATTCTACCTTCCATTTTCTTGAAACACTGGGGAGAACTTTAAGCAAATAAAACCTAAATGTTGTGAAAGAAGCTGATATAGTTAATCAACAATCTAAGTAGTTACCTATTCGTATCGTAGAGACTAAAGACTTATTATTATTTTAAATTGGTGATAATATATATAGAGCGAAAATGGCGGGATACCAGCATGGGAACCAGCAAGATCCTCAAAATGGTTGGAGGTAACTAAATCATGGAAAATATCTCTTATTTTTTTTTCCAAAATGCACTTGACCAGTAGAGTTTCTGTTCCATTTCAGATTCTGAATCCTACAGAGTTCTTTGTTGATATTGTCATTGAGCATGAGTAAAACTCCAAACTGAGCATACTATTTCCATATAAATATCTTCTTTCTCCACTTACCAATTATAGTATAGTTAATGCTAACTTCATGTCCAGGTACACTGAATGCACATCATCAGTAATACAGGCCCTAGTATTGTTTAAGAAGTTATACCCTCAGCATAGGAGTAAAGAAATAGAAAGTCTCCTTACTAGTGCGGGTGAATACCTTGAGAAAATGCAGATGTCGGATGGTTCATGGTTAGTTTCTTCGTTCAGTATCATAATAACATTTTCTAAAATTGTTGGAACGACAATACTCTCTACTTATATTGGCAACATAATTAACGAGCCATGGACATAAGGTATGGAGACTGGGGTATTTGTTTTACATACGCTACTTGGTTTGCTCTTGGAGGACTGGAAGCAATCGGGAAGACATATGAAAATTGCCACGCAATTCATAAAGCCGTAAATTTTCTGCTGAGAACACAGCTCGAGGATGGTGGTTGGGGAGAAAGCTACCGATCCTGCACAGAGAAGGTAATACTTGAGCAAAAACAAGTTCCCAAAATTAATAATTTCGGTCTAGCGAACTCTATAACTTCTCCCTGGTTTCTTTATAAACAGAAATATGTGCCTCTAGAAGGAGGCCGATCCAACCTGATACATACTTCATGGGCTATGATGGGGTTGATACATACAAAACAGGTCAATCTCTTATCTCGAAACCACGTCGTATAGATTATTGAATTCTAAATAAAGTATGTGATCGTACAGGCGGAAAGAGACCCTACGCCTTTACATAGAGCAGCTAAATTGTTGATAAACTCCCAGATGAAAAATGGTGATTTCCCCCAA
>LUCG01123221.1:0-10948 GCA_001633085.1 Carthamus tinctorius
GACGACAAGTTTATCGTGCCCCTCTTCTCGATCTCTATTTTTATGCGGCCCTCTTGTTCTTTTTCTCGACGGTTCAATTATATCGTTGTGGATAATTATGCGGGCCGCTTCCATCAAAAGACCACCGGCGACATGAAAGTGTTGGTGGATGNTTAACGAAAATAATAGGGGTAAAAGAGAAAAATAAAAAAAAATTGCAACGGCTATATAGCCGTTACCCTCGTCTTCAAAAGCGGCATGCCACTACCGTGCCGGCTACCGTGCCGGATACCCTCGGCGGTGTTGCCGAGGGTACCGAACCGGTACCGGCTGCTTAACAGCCCACATAGCGGATGGCCTAAGGATGATCTTACAAATAACAAAGCTATAGAAACAAAATCTATGCTATCTATTAAAAGAATCTTTTCGCTGACGTCATCAATATTGAAATTGAGCGATTTCATTGGTTAATTAAAAAAAATACATACATTGATGATGTCATCATGTATTTTTTTATTTTTTTTATTAAAAATTAGTTTAAGAGTTTATCTACACTGGATGAAAGCTATCTAATCTCCAGAGATCAATTTCTCATTAATTTATTAATTTCAATTTTATAATTTACATTTTCCTTAGAATTACTTTTTATCTTTTAGTTTTTCATTTTTCACTTTACATCATTATCATATTAACATAAATAATATATATGAACTAAAATGTATTAAAATTTTTGTTTTTCTTTTTAATAAATTACACTATTATAATCGTCTCGACAATACCTTCAAAATGAATCTGATATTAAAAGTTTTTTAAATTTAATTATATTATTAAGTATTAAAAATAGATATAAATTAATTTGTTTAGATTATATTACAATTCTATTGTTGATATTCTTGAAATTTAAAAATTCTATTTTTTTTAATCTAACAAATTTTATAGATAATTTATAAATAATGAAATTTCATTTTATTTAAAACCCTATTATTCATATTCTTGAAATTTAAAGATTTCATTTTTTTAATCTAACTAATTTTATAGATAATTTATAAATAATGAAATTTCATTTTATTTAAAACCCTATTGTTGATATTCTTGAAATTTAAAGATTCCATGATTTTAAAGTAACTAGTTTTATAGATTATTTATAAGAATTGAAATTTTATTTTTTAAAAACATACAAATCAAAAACACTAAAATATTTTATTTTATACTTACTTAATCAAGGTATGTTTGGTGGATATTAGGATGTAAGGAATGGAAATGAAAATGATTGTAGTGTTTGAAGACCTACTATCGAACAAATCTTTTTCTGTTTTTTTGATCAGTTGACCTTATATTTTATACATAAAATTTAATTGTTTATGCATAGCTAGCTTAATATGTATAGTTTTTCAGTTTTTCGCACTGCAATGCACACAAATACATATCCGGTAAATTACTAAAACCCTTGTTATATGTGGGGCATTTTCTTTGGAGCCAATTAAAATGAATAGTTTGTGGTCGTGGGAGTTTTGAGTGTAAAATGATAAAAAATAATATTTTAGAGTATAATAATTAATATTAATAAGGGTATAATTGAAAAAAAACTACAAAAAACACCGAAACACTATTTCAACTAGTGTTTCAATAAGCTAGCTTATGGTCCATCCAGACATGTACTAGGTTATAGTCTATCTTATTTTTGCCAAACACAACCATGGAAACAAAAATCTACTAAAACCCTTCTTAGGCCATCTGTAGCAAGGGGTGGGTAAGGGTTCGGGTAGGGCAGATACCATCAGTTTGATGGTATGGGAGGGGCGGGTTCACTCGCGCAGGTATAGCTGAGGGTATGGAAACACGATGAAGCCGCACTTCTTTCTCCTTCTCTCTCTCTCTCAAGTATATTAAATAACGAAAAAAAATCAAATGTCATGATGCTTTGAAATGTTAGTGGTACTTCACTTTCACTCTTGGATTTAGAGGATCGAAAGAGAAAAACTGATATAACACTGAGGTGAGTGAGACGAGACGAGGGGGTATCTGATACAGATCGGTTTCGACTTGTATTAGTGAATTTTATGGATTCTGGAAACCAAGGAAACGGGCTCGAAAAAGAAGAAAATCAAGTATAGAATCAGACGCGACCTCGCTGCGCGAAGCTATGGCTCGCGGCGCGAGCTGGTCGTTGTTCAGCTTGCGTATCTGATCACTCCGGAAAAGATTGCATTTATCTGTTTATTTAAGTATTTTATTACCTGATTGATTTAGTTGATATTGTCTTTACTAATTAGGATTATTATTATTTAGTTTCCATATTATTTAGTTTTCTTAATGCTCAAGTTTTATAATTGATTTATGATTAGTTTAGTTTCCATAGTTTATCTTATTCTACTAGATTATAAATAGACTATTAGGTTTCTTTGTAATTCATAGTTTTATTTTGATTAATCAATCTCTTTGAGAGTTTTTAAGAGTTATTCTCTTGTTAGTTATTTTGTTTTGAAAGTTCTTATTATCGGGATTAGACGCTAGTCGATCCTTCCACGCATCTCGTATTTTGTCCCACGTCGGCATCAAATGTTGTTGCGTTGGGACGTTTTCTTTTGAGTCAATTTTCCCATTAAAATGAATAGTTTTGTGGTGGGAGTTTTGAGTGTTTTTAAGCCTAAAAGCGGTCTACCTCGATTGAAGCAAAGTAGACGGGAAACTTGAAAGTCCAACTTCCCTGCGACAGAAACAGAAGAGATGCCTGCGGGACCCACCATATCTACGGCCTACAGATACCGGATTCTCCGGTCGCCATCCCCTCCACCCAATCACCCTCCACCACGTACCCATTCTACCCTAAACTTTCCAATACCATTTCGACAGCAAATCCAATGTCCTTTCTCTCCTCTCCTCCAATCTTCTATATTATATTATCATCACCACCTTAATTAATCATAAGATTAGATCGAAAAGATTAATCTTCATCCCCCCACCACATGATTACATTAATAATATGACAACAACATATAAAAAGATAAAGCAACAAGTGGATCAAGAAAATCACAATTCACAAATGGTGGTGGTGGTGGTGGTGGTGGGGGAAGAATGCAATCACAAAGCAGATTCTTCATCATCTTTCCTTTTATATATATACATAAACCAACCTAATAAACAATCACAAATACATCATCACCCTTGGAAGATTTTCTTTTTCTTTCTTTCTTTATTCCATGCTATCACAAAGTCAACTCAAAACATCATCATGATAATCTTCATGCTTCATGTCAACAACTAATATACTCCCAATCAAAGAATGATTTTGCTGGAGAACTTCTATGAATTGGAAACATTATAGCTTATTTCTTGATCATTTTCTTGAATTATTTCTTGATCATTTTCTTGATGTGTGTGTGTGTTAATTAATTAGTTAATTAAGAGATGGATGGAGGAGAAAGATGGAGTTTTGGGTTGAGAGCTGACAGAAGAGAGTGAGCACACGCAGGCATTTGTATAGAGAAACTATACTCTTATGCGTGTGCTCACTTCTCTTGCTGTCAGCACCGCCTTCTTTCATTCTTTCTTTCTTTCTTTCTAGTTTTTAGTTTTTTCTCTTCTTCCACTGTGTGTGTGTGTATTTTGTTTAGTGTGGAAGGTATATATATCACATGATGGATGATTCATGTGGGTTTGTGTATTTTATGTGTTTTCATTCATGTTTATGGGGGAATAGGGAAGCATTGAAAACTGGACAAGGAACAGAAAATGGAGACACCTGGCTGTATCTAGTAGCTATTCACCACCAGCTCACCTACTGTCTCATGGAAAAAGGCTGCAACCCTTCTGATAACTAGTTTTACTTCAACCTACACCACCCCCCCTTTTCTCTGTTCTTATCCCTTCTTTTTTTCTCTCCAAAATCTCACTTTCTTTGGCTTCTTGCAAACCTAAAATAGATTCAAAATGAGATCTGAGAGAGGATGAACAAGAGGGAGTAATCATATGCATCCACCAGCAGGTTCTTTTGTATTTTGTACTACTGTTTATATGGTTACTTAATTTGTTGTTGTTCTCTTTCATTTCATTTCTTTTTGATATTATTATTATTTATTATAATAATACTAAACTTTGGAGTTCTACAAACCTGTACTTTTTGTTGATGGAGAGGACGAAGTGGGATTTTATTGAAATCATTAACAAAGGTACTTGTTCACCATCTCTCATTATTAATCTATCATCATTAAATTAACTACACTTTGGTAGCTGTTTCTTCCCTTTTTCTCTTTCCCAAAATAGTCTTGATTTTTCATTTTTTAGGGTTTTCTTCTGCTATCTCCCGTACTTTAATTCTTCAGGGTTCTTCCGCATAAATCATACATAGTTCGGTATTTTGTTATTATTATTATTATCATCTTTTTGACATTAATCATGTTATTTTCGATTTAAATCCCTTTTACCCCTCTGGGTCTGCTGTATTTCACTTTTTCTTTTTAATTTGCAAGATAAGGAAGTGAAGTATTGTATAAGCATGATACGGCTTGTGATCAGGGTTTTCTTTGTATAAAGTACCCTACTTTTTGCAGGTTACACACGCTTGAAACAAACAGATAAATTAAGCAAAGAAAAGAAAAGGGTATAATGGGGTTTTGATTTGCTGTATACAGGACAAGATCTTTCTCCCATATTTGCTGGGATGGAAACAAGAACAGTTCCCTTGGAAGATGCATGCAAGCATATATACTTCTTTCAGAATGGCATCAAATCAATGATATAAGTTTCAGGTAATGAAGATAGCAAGTAGTTTATTTGGGGGTTTTGAAATCTATTCCTTTTTCTAACAAAAGTAGTTTCTATGGGTATAACTGTGAGATATAATTTCTTCATACAGATGCTGATTGATTCTTGGTATATATTATGGGGTTAGCACAGCGGTTCTTCTTTGATATCACAGGTAGGGATTTTATGTTGTTAATTCATGTCATGATATTGGTTGATGCTCTTAACTTAAAACATTACTCCATATCAGTATACAAGTGCGTGCAGATTTTCAGTCAATGGTTTTAGATATTTCTCATATATATTTGTTGGTAAGTGTGTATATATATAGGATAGATATATACATATATACATATTGTTTAGTGGAAAAGCATGGTTTTGTGGTCTTTTAGGATCAGAAGACAATTTTAAGCACTGAGTTCATTTGGAGTATTAGAAATGACACCCCTATGTTTAAGTTAATTGGGGACCATTTTGTTGGTCCTATGCTCTAAATTAATTGATTTGATGTCATCAAGAACACCTTTGTAGACGTCCATCTGGATCGTATGCATTTGTGCATAAGAGTAAATTAAGTTGTTTTTTGGTTTTATACACAAGTGCATCATGCACTTGTGTCTTGTGCATAAGCATGTGTGTATATTACAATTTACGGCTATGCACAAGTGAATACAGTCAAGATGGACGGCTATGAGGGTGTTCCTCGGTTTTCTGTTTCTTTTGAGGTTTTCCCTTAAACTGACCATATATATACATACTATATGGTGTTATCAAACTCTAATGCAGACACTATAACATGCCTCCCAAAAGATTGCTATTTTAATATGATTTGTTAAAAGTATGCATTGGTATGTATCTCATGAGTTGTAGATTATTAATATGATTTCCTTGCTGCTTTTCACAAGATCAATTTGATTAGAAAAGCATATTTTCTAGATTAAGATGCGCCTGAATTTGGACCAATTTTTTCATTGGTGTCGTGTATACTTATGGATATACTGCAACAAAAATCATATCATCGAATCTACCCAGAATCGTGTCAATGTACTTCATATAAAGACTTAAAGCTACTGCATTTGGCTTTCTGTCTCATGTCCCGGATTCTAAGGCGTATATATTTAGGAGAATTTATCTTTCGTCGTCTTTTACCAACTAAAGATTCCTTGGTGGCCTTCCCCACTCCTCAAACACCCAACCCCACAAAGATTCAAGTAAATATTACATCTAAAAGGGGAATCTGTTGCTACTGGATAAGGTGTGGGGGCAATCCTTCCTATATATTGTAAAAGAAATTACAAGGTACAAAAATATACCGAACATTCAAAGCAAAAAATTGTGAATACCTTCGCAGTGTTATTACTGTGAAGGTTCAGTGTTGTTTATGTGGTCGCACAAAAACAGTTTGGTACAGGCTCTATTTGTTTTCCAAGTAGACCTGAATTTTTTAAGGTTGACCGGAAGCCTTAATGTTGAACTTCTCCTAAAGATGTATGTAGACGAAGTCATATCGTATGTCATACATGGGGTTGCAACTTTGCTTACAACTTCAACATTTGATTGATGGTTTGATTGATCAAAAGAATGTTGTACGTATACCTCGTGAATCTAATGAATTGATCTGATGATCAAACCTATATGCGCTATGCATCTATCTGATCGAAATGGAGAGAAAATGAATGCGCTGCACGGAATGCAATCCTTCCCATTGTTCGGTAGGAATAGAGGATCCACCTTGAGTTTCAAATCAAATGCTTTTCTTTTCCGTCTCTTCATCCTTCGCACCACACCTACACCTCCACCTCCACCTCATTTACTTCGCTCTGGTCTCTAACCCCATCCACGACATCGTCGTAGTCATGAATGACATCTCATATAACCATTTATTTTTTATAACTTCTATCAGGACCCTGGATTGAGCAACTTTACATGACAAGATAGTTATGAAGCGTTTGAATTTGATTATAGTAAAAGATCAAAGTCCTTAGATTGTATGCAAATGGGTACATTGTAAGGGCTAAGATTTATTTGCTTTGGAGCATCAAACCCCTAATAAACAAAAGCAGGTGGCTTAAGATGGATTGAGAAATTTGTTAAAAGTAGTACTTGTTGCTAATAGCTTTAGGTTTGTGTAGACATGGAAGATAATGATGGAAATATGACTAACGATGATGTTAGGGTTTTAGGTAAGATTGATTGTGAGACAACAATAGGTTTTCGAATAGAGAAATGGTTTGTTCTTTTTCATTCAACTTGTTCGCTTTCCTTCATTTTGGGGAGAATGGAGAGAATATAATTGCTTCCAATATTACACCCTTGCTTCAATGTCGAGCAAAACTAAAAATTGATTCAGATACTCTAATTCCCTTAATTTCCACTTTGCTAAACACAACCAAGAGTATATCAAAGGTTGAGTTGATCTCAACTCTAAAATTTCAACTTCTACTTTATCCTACAAAAGGTGATAAGATGATATGAGAATAACAAGATACGTCCTTTGCCAAAAAGGCCTATGGACTTAGTTGTGTCTCAAAGCACCAACCCGCTTCAAGTATAGCCTGGGAACGTGAAGTACGTGTCTTGTGGTTATTAACTTATTATATCAACTAGAATTCGGAGAGTGGTGATCTTGGCTATAACCACATGCATTATCACAAGTTATTACCTCAAACACAAATTAATATTGAACAACAATGTGCTTAGTCTAATCATGGAACATCCAATTTTCGGTCGATAAAACGACACTTTGTTAGGATCCAAACACTTACCACTAGGACAAAATCAATTGCCGATGGGAAGGGAAGATGTTGGCCCAACATTTGCCTACACTAATACGATCTTTGCTAGAAGACAATGGCTGCACAGCAAGCCTTTGGCATTTATGCGCTCCATAGGATACGAACAAGTGACCTACCACATGGTAGGATTCAAGCACTTAGCACTACACCAAAAGCAATTGCTGACGAAGAAGGTGCAACTTATTTCCATACAGAGTAGCAGACATCGCCAAGTCTTGATTTAGGAATACTTTGGTCAATGACCCAACACACTTTGACGGTCGCAATATACCATATTAACTTCTAACACATCATTGAGTTGTCTAAGTAACCTTTTAACCAAATGGATTCTTTGAATCTTCTTTAACAATCATGTCCACAACTTATGTACTTGATAACACAAATAGGTTGAAGATGTGCTTTCCCACTAATAGCATAACCATCAATGTTGAACCCATATCATGTGGTTTGACCCCCTTCTTTCAAAAACGTTGGCATAATCCAGATCTAGATAACCCAAAACTTTACAGGATGAGTTCCTAAAGTGTTGATGAATGTTGGGAATTTTTTTTGGATATCTTAATATCAATTGAATGGCCTTCTCGTGTTTTTTCTCTGAATTTTCCATATACAAATAGTGGCGCAAATCAAGTCCACCGACATAAGTAAGGTACATGATCTATATAATAGACAAAAAAGATCTAAATTAGGACATGAGGCACATGAAAACCTGAAATATGTTGTTAGAGGATTTTTTTTACTCGGTTCTGAATCATACATATCGAACCGACATAGAACCTTTTGATGCATCCTTTTTTATTAACATATGGTTTCTTTGCCTTCCTATCTGTTACAATTTCAATCTGTAAAACCTATTTTAATCCCCAAGTCCATATCATATCAAGTTCTATGTTCAACTAGCTAGTTTTGCGCTTCCAAGATTTCTATATCAATAGCTACTAGTAACTTGCCGTCTTCATGTAAGAGAAAGTAAATGATTGATCTCTAATTACATTTTTGTAATATATGTCTTTGTCACAGGTGCACCTTCTCAAGATGTGTGTGGTCATAAAGGTGTCAAATCTCTTAAAGCATTGCTTAGAAGATTTCTTGACGCCATACATCCCTACACTTTGAATAGGTAGCCCTTTTTAACTATAAACTCTTCTAATTATTGCATGAAAATGTCTTCCTCTAGCCTACCATTCAAAGATGACTCTTTGATGGCCTAAACTCATAGTTATTAGATGCAACTATTACATGCATCAAAATATGTTTGATAACAATATAATCTATAAATTGAATTTGACTATACCTTTTGGCCACCAACCAAGCTTTAAACCTTGGTTTCTCACCTTTTCTCATGCCTTGTTTTTTTTCTAATCCCGTTTTCATTTAACTACTACTTCCTTTTAGGACTAAGAACCAAATCCTATATGTCTTTTGATTAGCGATTCCCATCTCATCTTGTATAGCAATTATCAAATTTCCCAAGTTCTTCGAATTGATGCATCATAACAGGTAGGCTCCAAGGTAGACTCGATATCGTCTACAATTTAAAGGGTGTACACCTGTAAATTATCTTGAGTGCATCTCTTGGTTAGGAAGTCTTTCTATCCTCTCCGTATTCCGTGAAATACTAGGCTCTTGAACAAGTGATGGTGATGAGGGTAATTGCTCATAACTTCCATGTTCACTTGACAAATAAAATGACCATGTCTGAATGGTATCGTTGTTTTGTGATAGATGGAGTAGGCAACTCCACCTCCACATGAACATCTTCCTTGCTTGTTTCTAATGTTCAATTGACCGATAACAAATCACCTCTCTAGTCTTCGGGCACCACATAACAATTTATATCATTCGAATCTAGACTTATAACCAAGAAACAAATTTGATTGTCTATGCCTCCAACTTCTCAGTGCCAACTCGTGCTTAGACCGAATAACCAGAAATATTTAAGTTCAACAAATTGGCGGGTTGGTTGAACCATATCCCAATATGGGGTTTCTTTTCAATAGCAACCGCGAGGAGTGATAAATCACATAGTAATCGTTGGAAATGGTTTCCACATAAAAGGACTTTGGCAACTCATTAGCATGCAATGGATTTTCTTCATAATAACGTCATCCTTTAACTATACCATATTGTTGGGTGTAAACTATGTGATGTCTAGTATTACTCTCCATTCTACAAAGCGTAATAAGCTAGTTAGAACAAAATTCATTCCCATTTCTTGGTCAAAATCGTCCAATCCTTTAATGTAGCCAAAACATGTCCCTTGTGCCTCAAGGATTCATATATGAAGCTCCACCTATGGAAAGTAACCTTGGTCGGACACCCACTAGATAAATTCACTGTCCTTCGCTTGTCAGATATAATACACTTATGGAAAAGGAGCTCCTTTGACTCAATTTTGTCAAGCTATTATAGCCCACGTGGCTAAGCCGAAGATGTCACCGGTCGCAACTTAGTGAGATCTTCATCAAAAATAGACTTTGTAATTCTAGTCGCATCTCCCATAATGGTGTCATTCCATAATATAAAGGCCAGAAGTCTTCCTTTGCATTTTCATTGGCACTAAAGCCCCATTGTTAACCTTCACAACTCCACCTAACAAACTCGACCCTGATAAAGGGGACTAGAAGATATTGAATTTCTCTCAAGATGCAACACCCCGCCTACCACGACATAGTATTGTCCGTTTTGCCCCACTAGCTCACGACTTTGTTTCTAACGACCTGGTAAGGACTTCGCAGGAGGTCAACCATCCTAGTACTGCTCGCACCCAATCACGCTTAACTGCAGAGTTCCAAGAACCTCTCGTGCTTGTGGTCCTAAAACGCGGTGTTGTCTTGGAAGACCAAGGTTTACGTACATCTCTTTTGTCCACAACAATATGGGATTTACCTAAGGTGTTACAAACACCCGACCTTAGGGACTCATCGTCGTCGATGAGGTTTTCCCCACATCCCGAACAACATAGGAGCGGCTCTGATACCACTTGTAACACCTCGTCTACCACGACACAATACTGTTCGCTTTACCCATGGATTTGTTTCTCATGGATTTGTTTCTGGTGACCTGGTGAGGACTTCCTTGGAGGTCACCCATCTTGGTACTACTCCCACCCAAGCACGTTTAACTACAGAGTTCTAAGAACATGTTGTGCTTGTGGCCCCTAAAACGCGTTGTTGTCTTGGGAGACCAAGGTTTACTTAATGAACCCAACATCTCTCATGTCCACAGTGATCTGAGATTTGTCTAAGGTGTTACAAACACCCCTTAGGGACTCATTGTCCTCGAAGAGGTTTGCCCCACATCCCGAACGTTAGATGAGCGGCTCTGATACCACTCGTACCCGCGTACCACGACACAATATTGTCCGCTTTGCCCCCTGCCTCACGGCTTTGTTTCTGGCGGCCTGACGAGGACTTCCCAGGAGGTCACCC
>LUCG01123235.1:0-17566 GCA_001633085.1 Carthamus tinctorius
TCCTTTTTCTCCCAGGATCTAGTTCGGGTGAGGATAAAGGGAAGGACCCGCTCTGAGCTCGCGACCGCACAGTTCCGACAGTGTCCGTTTGGAGTCTTTATTATTAAACTGGATTTTCTTGGACTAGTTGAGGATTTTACCGTTACTAAACATGTATTATTTAAAAGTNAAAAATATAAATTTTTAAAGCATTTTAATAGACGGGTGTTACAAGTTCGACTCCTACTGGACTCCATTGTGGGGGGATTTTCCCTGAACGGATGCCGGGTTCGAATCCCAACTAATGTCTTGAAGCCCTTTAAATGGAAATTGGATGGAATCCCAACTAATGCCTTGAAGCCCTTTAAATGGAAACTGGATGGAATCCAACTAATGTCTTGAAACCCTTTAAATGGAAACCGGATGATACTCCGTTGCACCAACATGCCATTAAAAAAAATCATAAAATGAAACTTCACAAGAAAATTTTGTGAAGGTACAATAATATTGAATTTTCATTGTAAAACCATTGTGAAAGTTTACCTTCATAATAATTTATTGTAAAAATTTGGTGTTATTTATGCAATGGTCTCACGAGAATTTAATCTCTAAGTCTATACATATATAAGTGTGTGTGTATATATATAGATAGATATATAAAGAAAGAATCAAACAAGAACCGTATCTATTTACAAAAATATGAGAACCAACAAAATCATGTATGATTAACATGACTTTGCAAGTCACATCGAAAGTCGTCCACAATACATAGCTTTTTTCGCAAGTTAATCCAAATCATATATGATTTTATCAGTTCTCTTGTTCTTTTGAATAAACATTGTTCTCGTTTAAACCCGACTCTAATACATATACCCATACATGCATAGTAGTAGGCAAGTGTTTGCCAGAAAAACCACCTCTAATCAAATAAACAATCAAAACAACCCTTTCTTAACATCTCCATTTAAACAAACTCATCTGTAATTAATCAATACCTTAAACTAAACCACTTGATATAAAGACTAAAAGGTAGAAATTGCAAAAAAAATAAAATTTGAAACATTTGTTCACCAATTCCACTTTATCATAGATCAAAAAAACTGTATATGATGGTAAAGGTAATAACCAGAAACAGACATAGAAACATAAAGATAACCAAAATGCAAAGTTATCAACTAAAACTACATCTTTTTTTTAACTTTAGTAGTAGTAAACACCCTAAACATGCATGTATCTTTTAAGGTTGTAGGAGAGCAGCAACTAACACTTTCAATCTTTCTTCCTCACTTCAACCCAACCCAACCCAACCCAACAAAATGAAAAAAAAACAACAACACTTGTTTCTCCAGCAAAAACAAAAAAATTAAATAAAACGAATAGATGTCGTCTGAACCCAACTGAACAGAAGTAAGCAACGGGAAACCGTTTGTTTTCGTGGATCCTTTTTCCGAGCTTAAGCCAGCCAGCCTCTTGCTGAATTGCACGTCACTAGTTTCCTTTTTTTCATTCAGGCATAATACATGTACAAGCTGTTTGCAGCAGCACAAGCGATGGAGTTTTCGCTCGGGTGCCATGCCAGATGGAGCAGTTTCGTTGTGAAATCGAATGAATTCCCGTTAGCATCGACCCCCCCGGGGCTGTCTGTGCCTGCACGTTCGCACGTCATTTAGAATTAACGCTAGGGGTGTAAGCGACCCGAGCTGCTCGTGAGCTACTCAGGATCGACTCGTTAAAAGCTCGAGCTTCATTTTAGGCTGGTTTAATAAACGAGCTCGAGCCTCTATGATTAAGCTCGATTAGGCTCGCGAGCGAGCCTAAGCAAACCTCAATTAATATATAATTCTAACAAACTATACCAACCATTATATTAGAAAATAATAGAGATTTGTAGACAATATCACGGTTTTATTAACTAGACTGATAATATTTATTAGATAATATATGATAATATTTATTCATTATGAACATGACTTTAAATTAGGAAACAAAATAGAATCATATATTTATTAGACTAAGGTCCCGTTTTCTTAAACACTTACATGGTAAGTGCTTACCGGTAAAATTGAACGCTATCACCTACCATATCGGACAATACTTTTGTCTCTCAAAACGGTATCGTATGCAACAATTTACCCGGTAAACGCTTACCGGGTAAGACTCTCGGTTAATGTCATCGTTCTTACCGGGTAAAATTTAAGTCCTTGTCATGTTCATCCCGTAAGGTAAATTGACCCGGTAAGCACTTACTAAATGGCCCCTAAATGAACGGCTACGATTGATTTGTATAGTTTATTAGAATTACTGAATTACATGGTTTGTAAATGAAACCCCCCTATAATAAATACTATAAATAACAAAAGAATAAATAGTAAAAGATATTACAGGTAAACAAGTTGAGCTCGAGCCGAGCTTAGGTTCGTCTAACAAACGAGCCGAGCTTGATACATAAGGCTCAAAACAAGCCAAGCTCGAGCTTACCCGGGCTCGGGCTTGGCTCGGCTCGTTTACAACCCTTATTAACACCCCACATAACTTTTGCCGATGAGAACACTGGGAACCAACACTATATTCATAATGAATATACATGATGATCGAGGATTATTCATTATGAACAATAAAGTTAGTTTCCTAGGTTTTCATTATATTTATGGTGTCAATTGCATTAAGCACAGAATAGAAGACGGATGACCAACCTCGTCTAACCGCACGGGTTATGCTGCTTAGGGATCTGGGCCTTGAAGGAGTTTGAACTTGTCTCCTACAATTCACACAAAACGTGTCATTATTCGATCACATGAAATGAAACGAGATATGGTGATACCGAACAAGGTCTTCCAATATGGCAGCTTTAGGTCCTGTTTGTTAGCAGCTTAATGGATCTAACAGCTTATTCAGTTAGCTATGAATGACCGTTTAGTAGTGGCTTAATGATAAAGAAAGTGGCTTATTCAGTAAGCTTCTAGGGAGGAGCTTTATACAGAAAGCCAAGTTTTTTTTTCCAAACTTGCCCCTTCCAATTAGAAAACACGCTCCTTCCATCTATGGAAAAATCCTCCCAAACAAAAAGTTCCCCACTCTACACAGACGGATTAATCCGTACAGACAACTTTATCTATAGACTATAGAGGACTTAATGGAAAACCAACCAAACAGCCCCTTAGACATTGATGTCTGTACAAGTTCTTGGAGACGAAAGACTAGGAGGGTTATAAAAGGGAGAAGGGTGTTGGAGAGGTAGATGGTAGGGGATAGGGTTAGTGTGTCAGTATAGGTTACTGGAAACCTAAGCGTCTGTTTGTTAGCAGCTTAATGAGACACAGTTTATTCGGTCAGCTATACATGATTGTTTGGTAGTGGCTTAATAATATAGAAAGTGGCTTATACTAAGCTTCTATGGGGGAGAGCTTTATGCAGAACGCCAAGTTTTTTTTCCAAACCTGCCCCTCCCGTTAAATAACACATACCTTCCATCTACGAAAAACCCTCCCAAACGTAAAGTTTACCAATTTATACAAACAGATTAATCGACACACAAAGCTTTACCCAATAGGACAATGGAAAAACCAACTAAACAACCCCTTATTCAGACTAGGGGTGTGTTGTTTCCACACCTTGGTTATGTTTTTACCGTACTTGCTTGTATTTATATTGTTCTTATGTACCCTTATCTAGCATAGTGTCTTTCTCCCTTTCATATACATTTTACTAGCCGAACTGCTCTACTTTTTAGGGTAGAGGTCAGGATTGCATACATCTTTACCCCATGGGACCCACCTTTGGTAAAATATAATGGGGTCGTTCAGTTTGGTTTATGAAATGAAACAAGAAAAAAAAATACTTAACATCGTTACCTCATCGGGTTTTTGCTAGCTTCGAGGGTAGTTGCTTCAGTATTGCCAGGACCACAGCCAAACACACGGAATAAATTGCTGAAATCATATCAAAAAGACAAGTGAGTGGGACCACCCGATTAAACAACAACAGCGATCCGATTATCGATGTTACCTGTAAGAACCGGTTGCCACTCGCATGCTATCACCACTCAAACAGCACTCAAATTTATCGAAGATTGAATCGTTTTCATACAGATCGCATAGCTGAACGTAAGCATTTCAACAACATCAATGCCCTCGGTGAAAACAAGAAAAACAGCCGATAAAATTAGGGGTCTCATTAAGCCGAGCCCAACTAAGCTCGAGCTGGGCTTGTTTAAGTTCATAAAGCTCGAGCTTGGCTCGTCAAGTATTTAGCAGGCTCAGGCTAGGATTGTTTGTCAGACGAGCCTAAGGTCGGCTCGAGCTCGACTAGTTTACCTGTAATACTTTTATTATCTATAGTATCTATTATTTAACACACACACATATACATACATACATACATATATATAGGGGAGGATCATTTGCAAACCACTGTTAAATTACAAACTATACAAACTTGTTTATCACCATTGATTTTAAAATGGATGGTGAAGATCAAAGGAATATTTCTAATTAAGAAAACTATGAATATTACCATAAATATAGGACATTAAATTTTCACCATCCATTTTAAAATCAAGGGTGATAAAGAGGTTTGTATAGTTTGTAATTTAATAGTGGTTTGCAAATGAAACCACCTCTGTATATATATATATTTAAATTATACATTAATTGATGCTCATTTAGGCTCGCGAGCTTAATCATAAAGGCTTGAGCTCGAGCTCGTTTATTAGACGGGCCTAAAATGAAGCTTGAGCTCGGCTCAAAAGCTCGGTATGAAACCGGTGTGAAGGGAAGTGTACCTTAGGTCTCAAATATTCATGCACTTGGAACGTTGAAACTGGACCAGAGTCCATATTGATGTCCCATAGCTGCATAAAACATAGAATTTCATAAAATAACAACTGCTCAAAACCAGAATTAAAACGAGAACCTAAATGTAACTCAAGGAAAGGAGAAGGATGATCAAAGTAATTCTGTATATCATCAAATGTATAGTAACAATTGGTCGGTAAACAGAGAAGAGACTAGCTTGTTTGGCAGTTGCTGAATGATTTGGTGCAGGATGATGAAGTGGTTGGAATGATTAAGAGGCTCTTATGATATAGAGCAACGAGAAATATGGTTGTTTGGTAACTGTTCAGAATGAAATTAGGGCGCTAAATGGTTAAGGGAGGCCCACGATACAAAATCATTCAGAGAATTTTAGAACCATTAAGAGGCAAACTTTTTTTTGCAAACCAAGACTCACCTCTTAGAGAGAGATTCAGAGGTTGCCTCTTAATGGAACTATTAAGAGGTAAACAAACCAACATCCTCTAATTGGAATTAAGCTTTGATACCATGTCATTTTTGAGAAATCATAATATTTTCTCACGTGATTAGAGATCTACAAGGTAGAGCTTAATATAATTTGTTTCCTTGTTGATAAAAACTAATCTTTTAGATTTAAGAAAGATAATCCAACTAATTTACAACTATTTAATTCTAATTTACAGCTATATTACCCTAACCTAACAGAAACCAACACCTTATATATTATATGCAAGTATGCATCAACATCCAATTAACTCAGAGGATTAAAGGCGCAAATAATAAAACAAGAAGAGAACAAAATTCTTTTCCGAACATGGATAAAACTGTCACGTAATGCATTAATTATAACAACTTCCAAGATCGGCATTTTCACATCAGATTATTCTCCAAAACAGCCCTTGAGGAAAGAAAAGAGGTTCCAACATATATCAAGAAGAGATGGTCCAAGTAGCCTATGTGGGATTCTAAAACAAACAGATCCACTGCAACTAATTTAGACATTCTATGAAGGAAATAGATAAACTTGTTTTTCAAAGCAAGGAGTATGCCATACTCGTCAAACAAATATTTGCAAATCCCCTAATACAAAGTAAAGTGGCATATCATTATGCTCCATTAATCTCTCACATAGCCTGAGTAACCTTTCAGTGGACGTAGAGAACTAGAGATGTATAAAGCTATTAGGAGGCGTTTGGTTTGATGGAATGGTTTTGAGGGATTTGGATTTGGAAAGATCTAGAATCTTTGGTTTGTGGGATATGGAATGGAATTTAATTCCAATATTTATAAAAAGTTTATGAACACAAATTACCTTTTTGATAATTAATTATTACAATTTACAAAGCAAAGCAAAGCAAATGTTTTTAACATAATTTAAATCATTATCACATATAAATCTACAAAATACCAACCAACCTCATGAGATTCAAAATCCTATGTTTGTGGTATTTCAATAAATCCCAGGATTTCAAATCCAAGAAACCCTCCAAACAAAACATGGGATTGGATTGGAAATTCAATTCCAAATTCCTCCAAATCCAACCCAATCCCACAAACCAAACAGGACGTTAGTGTACTCCATATCACTCCCACCCTTTCATAATCCTACCGTCTATCTTTCTTTAGAGACATGATTGATTGTACTACAAAAGAGTATATGAAGTAATAGGACTATGTAAAGTGAAACCCCTATTCTGTAATGGTGCTACTAAAGCGAACATAACAAGTATATCCCACTCTGAGTAGGGCATGGGGGTATGATGTGCATAGGCCTTTTCTTCTACCCCAAGGGCAGGATGTTTTCCTAAAGACACCCAGCTTGTTAAAAAATTTGAAGAAACAAATTTTATCCAAAAGGTTTCTTTAAGGTTGCAAGCGGGGAAAAAAATACTCCCTCCATCCTAAAATAAGTGTCCGCGTTTCTATTTATGTTCTGTGACGAAATAAGTGTCCGGTTTCAAAGATTGATAACTAAATTCTCAAGCATACCCTTAATTAATGCACAAATATTTAAGAAATGTGAACAGAGAGAAATTAAATAAGGGTAAAGTTGTCATTTGATAAACTAAAAACTAAAAAGTATAATAATTATGCATGTCTAAGACTATGTGCCATTTCAATAGTGGACACTTATTTTGGGACGGGAGGGAGTACTAGCAGAAGAGTGCAGGCAACAAGGGCAGTAAACAGTAACACTAGAAAGAATAAATGTGAGAGCGAAATTAACAAGTCCAAGCCAACCTAATCGCCTAACTCCAACCATGTCAATACAAAGTTATCCAATCTGTCAACTCCACACTCCTATCTAACATAGCTACTAGTCCCTCTAAACGCCCGGGTGATAGTATTGCTGTTTAATTGAACTTTGCGAACACAACACATGCATCAACGGTGTAAGTTCAGAGCATCTCCAACAGCTTCTCTAAAATAGAAAAAAAGTAAGTTTTTGTTTTCTAAAATGCTCCAACAGCTTCTCTATCCTATTCTCTAAAATTATAAAAACATGGAGACAAATATAAATATAAAGAATTCTCTAAAATCTCTAAATGAGAAGAGAGAAACATTATTTTAATATATTCCACCAATACCATGATTGTTTATCAGTTTTCAAAAAGTTCATCGGAATATTAAATGTATTGTAATTTTAGTGATATAAGTAATGATGGATTCTCTAAAATAGAAAAGTTGTTGGAGTTGGAAAAAGAAGTCTTTAGAGATCTAACTTTTCATTCTCTATTTTAAAGAAAACACAGAAAAGCTGTTGGAGATGCTCTAATAGAAGCGTCCCAGGTATACGGTTTTTTATTATCTTTACCATATCCATTTGCATGAGACTCATTTTTGGAGTTGGTACAACTATCTATAGCCAATAACAAGCATGTGATCATCGTTACTAGATATTTGTAGCTAATAGGTATTTCATGCTTTATAATTATAACTCCAAACCCATACAATGTGTTTTTTCTTTTTGTGGACATAAAGATATATTATATGTTGATGTCCAGACTCTAAAGAGCAATAAAATGAAGAGCAGAATTGTTGAAAAGTGAAGACCTGGTCATGTAACATAAAGGGGAAAATCACAAACCTTAAGAGTCATGTAATCACGACTAAGTATGTATCTTCCATCCCTTCCGAACTTTATATCAGAAATAGAAGCTATTATCTCAGTGAAGAATGACCTCGAACCAGGTGCTTCCTGTTCCTCAAACCTATAAAAAAGAATATATTGGTGTTTCTTATAATACTAGATAAGCTACAACAATGGTGTCTCCTAGAACTGTTTCAGAATTCTCAAAAGCAACAGAAACTAGAGATAGAACTGAATTAGGCAAAATTCTTGAAATCCAACAAACCACTTACAATTTAGAGTGTTTATCACATAATGCAGATTGACGCAAATCAATGAGGCGAATGGATCCCTTTGAACTACTATATGCTAGTGTGCTACAATGAGTAGGATGAAACTCAGCGCATGTAATCACCTCTGCAATAAAAGCAGATTCACAGACATTAGTAGCATCCAACAAGCCACAAATCGGTGTTGTATATGCTCTCATATTAGACAAAATTTCCCAACAGAAATAAAGGAGGGGGCAGACAGTGGGCCCTGTGTGCCCATGCAATGGGCGGACCTAGTTAAGTGCCAACAGTGGCACGTGCCACCGTATTGTTCACCCGCGGTAAGGTAAAAAAACTCTTGAAATCGACCAAAAAAACAGGAAAAAACTCTTGAAATCAACTACCGAATAAGTCCCTTGAAACCGATATAAAAGCTTAAAAATCCCTCGAAATCAAGCAAAAAAACTTTGAAAATCCCTCAAAACGGTGGAATTAGGCTAAAAACACATCAGGCGATATTGAAAAATTTTAGGTTCATGAAAGGTGCCACCGCATGAAAAAAAATCTTGGGTCCGCCCCTAGCACTGAATCTCTTCCCAATAGTTTGAGCATGTATCGATTTAATGCAGGTCAGATCACTGCTAAAAAGCTTTACCAGTAAGATCCTCCATATTTGCAGGCTTGACATCCACAATGTTGAAACTCTGATTGCTAATTTCCAAATTCCAAAGGTTTATCCGAAGATCATCAGCGGAGATGAATGTTTCGCCGTCACTGATGCATAGGAGGGGGAGAAACATAGTTACAGAAACACACACATACAAAATGTAAAGCACATAGCCACCTAAGCTCACATGAAATTGCATCCCAGATATCAGCAAACTACCGGAACATTATCACTTTGGGTTATTGGTATAAGTTATTAACAACATTTTCTGGTGTAGTAAACATTGCATTCACACAAGAAAGAAGCAGCTAAGATGATGACTGAATCCCGACTATTTGAAGGTAAACAAAGAAAACGGAACTGCTTCATAACCTCCTAAGGGCCTGTTTGTTAGCAGCTTAATAAGACTCGCAGCTTATTTTGTCAGCTATACACGACTGTTTCGTAGTGGCTCAATGGTATAGGAAGTAGCTTATTCATTAAGCCTTTAGGGGGGAGCTTTATGTAGAAAGCCAAGTTTTTAAAACCTGTCACTCCCAACTAAAAACACGTTTCTTCCATCTATAGAAAAACTCCCCCCAACAAAAATCTTCCGGATTTCTACAGACAGATTAATCCACACAGACAACTTTGTCTATACAGGACTAAATGGTAAACCAAACAAACAGCCCCTAAGTTAAGGAAGCAACACCATTATGACTCCTGCTGGAAAACTTAACGGGCATTACAATGAGAAGAGAAAGAAATGGCAAATAACATACAACCACTACAGTAACAAGAGCAATAGAGCGGTTTCACACCAAATAGAACACAATGGCCAACAAACACGATCGATTTAACTTTAAGCAAGTATTAGAAAGAAATGGAGCAGTGAAGAAGATAGGCCACATAGAGTGACAAAATAGGAGAGCATATGAGACCCCCTAACCCAAAACTCCACATAAAAATTAGAGTAAATTACATTTTTCGTTCCGATGGTTTGTTGAAAATTTTCTATTTTCGTCCCTGTGGTTTTGAAATTACGATTTTCATCCCCATAGTTTGTAATTGATTATTATTTTTATCCTTATAATTTAAACTTGATTTTTTTCGTCCCTACAGTATGCAATTCATTTCTATTTTACCCCCATACTTAAAAAGTAGTAATTAGCCTCAGGGACTAAAATAGATATGAATTACAAACCATAAGGACAAAAACTGCAATTTCAAGACCACAGGGACTATATCTGCAATATTACAAACCACAGGGATGAAAAATGTAATTTACTCAAAAAAATACCAAAACTAACCTACTTGTGAGTTAATAAAGGTGAAAATTAAATAGATATTTTAGTTCCACGAAAAAACATTACTCCTAAGCTTCTCATTCACCAAATCTACTACCACGTCAAGCTTGATCCAGCTATATTATAAATTCATAAATAGTGAAAGTGGACTAGAAATCTCATATCACCAGGGACAGAGCCAGAAATGTTCATGAGCACATAACATGCTAACGCCAATGAATGACTGACAACCACTTCTGAATCAGATGTGATATATCGTACATCTGTTTCATGAATAACCGAAGAAGACAAACCAAAACTAGTTTCTAAGGGGAAATTTGCAACAAATTTACATTTGTTATTTCAGTGCGTGACAGCGTTCTCTTCTACATTTTTAGTTCTTAAGGTTTATTAAATAACTCGGGAGCCATATGTGGGGACTAAGCAACATGTTTTAACATGCCTGTTCGGTTGTCAAGACCCAAATAATAAAGAAATGATAATAATTCCTTCAACTACTAAGGTGATATGTAGACAACTTTAATATGCAAAATGTAAAACAGTTAAGTAAACTAATAGCAACCAGTAGCATCACTTCAAGGTGCATGATATCCAAAGTGTAATGTGAGATTCAAGCAGAACAGAGCAGACATGCGCATATAAGCTAAGTTACTGTTAAAAGTTAAAACTTTTAAGAACTGAACGTCCAAACCTGTTATTTGAGATTGAGTTGATATGGTAGTCATGTGCATGAGCATAGACTCGTCTACATCTGGCCACAAGGTTGGTCTCATTGCTAGTTACCTACAAAATTTTCACCTTTAAGTATCATAGCACTGAGAAAAAGGCCTAATGAAATCAATTGAGCAAAAAAATAGCAGGGTCATAAAGAGAAAATAAAGGTGTAAATACATGGAGCCAATCAAGCATACAGCCGAACTCACAATTCCTTCCTTTCTTAAATAGAAAGAAAGTGATTATGAGGAAAATATGTGCATTAACTCACATGATTTTCTAAAAGCAATTTTGGCGAATTGGTAGTATGTTTGATGGTGGCTATAGGTTTGCCCAAAAATTAAATTTCTCTGAAGTGCTAACACTAGTGGAAGTGCATTTGCAGTGATGTAAATCCATCGTGTTAACCAACATAAAACAAGTTCTCAGAAGCAAATATACAGACCAACAGCAACAGGAAGCATGATAGGGTAATTTAATACATTACACATGCCCTTTTAACTGGGAAGTCTTTCTTCCAACATGTATAAAACAGTAGTTAGATCATAAACCAACCTAACAATTACACAACCTAGTGTTAAACTTGATTGTTGCACTTTTCTACGATGAGTGACTTAAATCGCACGTTAACTACTTTGTCAATTTTCACAACTATTTGTGCTTTATTAAGATCATTGGTTTTAAATACAGAAACAGTTCGATGGTCTTGAGAAAACAGTGTTAGCTGAGATAACTAGATATAAAACTATACAGACATATAAAGCATGGGTAAAGTAAAACTACCACAGGTAGACGCAGTGACGGGATGCCTCCTGGAGGAAATTTGAAGTCATTGCTCAAATTATTGGAAGATTTATCATTGTATCCCCCATTTGCAACATGCAAATTAGTATTAGAAGAAACACTTGAACTGGCAACATTACTCTTTCCAACAACCTTGGAAGGGTCCATGTTCATGTTTGCAATTTTCTTGATTTTCTTCTCTTGGACCTGTATAAAGCCCAAATCTTGAGATATTTTCAATACGTTGACAAAACAGAAAGCCAGATCCACGAGCAGCTTAAATTTCCAAATAACAATAAAATAATAAAGAAAACAGAAGAAACTTAGCTTGACTTGAGTAATACATAAAAATAGGTGAAGGCTTCTAATTTGGATGTGTTGGCTGTGGACAAAACCCTTCAACTTTATAGTAACCTTCCATAATATTTAATCGTATGTCAATAGTGGCAACGTTATCATATACAACTCAGCCAAACCAAAGCATTAGAATCAGTTAATTTTACGTCCAACACCCACACATTACGGCTTCTTAGCTTGATCACTTAGTGTCTTTTTTAGGTAATAACCTGGTACACATTACTCTAAAATTCTAAATATCGCCTCACAGAGAAAATGAGAAGTTCTAACAACCTAACTATCAGACATAATAGCTTATGGAAAATAGCAAACAGAAGCACGACATGTTTTGAAAGAGTCTTCTAGTGAATCCACACTATTTACAGTGTTGAGGTCTATCGGCCTTTCGACATGAAACATGAAGAAACCACAAATTCTCATTCCTCACTGAGGTAGAGTTGCACAACACAGTTGTCTTCATACCACACAAACGAAATATTTGACTTTCAGTAATGACAGATGAGAGATAAACCCCAGCTTAACAAGGATGTCTCTTGAGAATTCTCTTAGTTACCCTTAATCAAAAACATAAAACACTAGACTTTATACCAAATGTTTTGCTAATGACTTGCATACTCAGTCAAAAGTCTCCCAATATAATATATTTTATAGTCTGACAATTATTGGTGCTAGAAACAAGTGAATGGACAATGGAGACCTTGAACCTAATGATGTAACAACTTCACATATTATGATAGCCAAAGATATTGACCACTATCAAATAATAGACTGATATTACTTGATGTAAGCATGACAGTAGCAAAGATTGACAGCAAAAGAGATTATTTTGGATTTAGACTTAATAAAATACACATGAAATACCATTAGTGCACATTTCATAACCGAACAGATTGTTTATTCGGACAAATAACATAAAGAGGAACCATATGCATCAGCAGTTTTATTGTTATTCTATAAATTCCATTATGCTAACTCTCTAAACTGTTAAGCATCAAGTTATCTCCTTGAAAGCTACATATTTTCCCTTCAAACGAACCACCAAAGATTAAAATTAAACCTTATGTTAACTGTAAACATAAACACACTAGATACCCATTCGAAGACTATAAATTCAATGACAAAGTGGCAGGATTTGGTTTAGTCTAAGCCAGACTGAGTTTTGGAATTTACCCACGACAGCTTGCACATATATGAAGAGAATCTTACATGATTGTAAAGAACATAGAATGTTAATGTACTCTTAAGCAAATGTCTACATTTGAAGGCAACTAAATAGAAGACAATGAGTGGTTACCTTCCAGAACTTAATGGTTTTGTCGTTAGTAGACAGAAGAAAGAGGGCACCATTGGCTGTTTGGCACCATTTAATTTTGTTAATCTTCTCCTCAATCTCCAAACTCTTTAAATAATCAAACTGAAAGAAACAGTAGGATATGTAGTATGAATAAAATGCCCACCTAGTAAATAAACAAAATGATAAGAGGTCCTTTGGCAGACAGGAAAGTACAGAAACAGAAATGACAAAAGGAAGAGTTCAAACAAACCTCAGGTTCATGACTCTGGAACTCAGTTTTATAACGGAACTCTGGATGCCTGCTTATTGGGTAATCAGTCTTTTCTAAATCCCTTCTACTTCCACCATGCTATACCAATGCAGCAAATTTAGAATGTGCAAGTAACAAATTACACTTGAGTCAATACAGAAACCACAAGTGCAAAATGCGAAACACTTGTAAAAAGAAAAGAAAATTTCAAGAAAAGTTAGTACTGTATAATCCAGCAGACTGGCACAACTGACCTCCTTCGTATCTGTTCTCTCAAATAACACCACCCTGCCCCCACGATCACCAGTTGCAAGATGATCACCACTTTTATCGAACTCGATTGCTGAGATGATATCAACTGCAGGTGAAATCACAAATAGATCAGATAAGACTATCACAATGCACAACTTCTTGGATAGCTGCAAAATCAACAACTATATAAATGGATAGTTGATATATGTGACTTGTCTGGTTGGCAAACACAAATACACACACACACACAAACAGAATTCACCATGGCAAACAGTTGCCATCTAATATTGAAGAAATAGACTGTTACTTAACCAGGTGCCATCCAATAGCCAACAACTACATACAATATCTACTACAATATTCCAGAATCCTTTGCAGCTTTTCCTGAATAACCACATAGTAGACAGTGGGACTTGGAATTATGGGGACTTACAAAGACGGTCTAACTTGTGTTTATTCAAAGGATCTATATCTAAATGAATCATATTGCTCTTTTAAGTAAGCATATGCAAAGCACAAACTAGTAACAGTGTCATAGAATGAAATAAACGCTATGACACTTGCATGATTGTGGATCTTAAGGATTTATACGATATTATAAACAAGAACAAACTTATTCACCAGCAAGGCAAATAATCGACAGGAACGGTAACATTGGTCACAAATCCATAACCAAAACATCAACGCCAATGAGGCAATTGTTCACTGGTGCTTTTGACTTAATAGCTTTTGACCACCGATATATATCCTAGCTCGCCCATCTCCATGCACAAGTTATCCATCAATGAAAGGTTATTTAGATGCCATGTTATATACTAAGCAGAGCTTTAGATGCTTAACATAATCATCTAAAATACCAAGGGAAAGCCCTTGGATTGAGGAAATCCATCTCATTACTCTATAGAAGCATAACCGATTAAGAATCTCAATGGTTGGGGTTAGTTTAATAGAGATCTGTGATATTTGAATAATAGATTAAGAATGAGAAATATTTAAATAATTTAATTTATAAACATTTTAGACAATTTTCATGTACAAAAAAAAACATATATATACAATAGTACCAAATCAAAATGAAGAATTTGATATAACTGATGGTAGTTTGAAAAACCTGGTTCCTACAAAGGAAAAACTATTTTTATTTGGTTTGCAAGATCCTTGTAAACCAGTGGAGGCACGGTGAAAGTTATTGCAGCAAGAATGGTGGTGGAGGTAGAGGTGGTAGTGGCTGGTGGATAATGGAGGTTGTTGCAACAACAACAGTGGTGGAAGTAGAGGGGGTGGTGGCTAGTGGACAATGGTAATTTTGGAGGATGTGGACACGGTGGATAGTTCTAGTGGTGGCGGCTGGCAGTGGTGGAGAAGGTAGTTGTGGCCGGTGTGGTGGAGGTAGAGGTAGTGGTGAGCAATAGCCAATCCCAATAGTGGTGGTGGTGATTATGGTAGAGGTGGCTAACGGTGGTAGTGGTGGTGGCGATAGGCAGTGGTGACCGGTGGCCGACGGCAGTTGTAGAGGTGGTGGAGGAGGTTGTTGTATTGAAGGAAGAGGAGGAGGAGGTGGTCGGTGGTGGCTGTTGAGAGCCGCTAGTGGGTGTGGTGGTGACCATAGCGATGGGTAGCGATGACCATTAGAGCAGATATCACATTAGGGTTATATTAAATGAGGGTAGAGTAGTAATTTTTTAGTTTCTGTCTAATCCTTGTCGGATCTTGTTCCACCTATTTTGTGGAACAAAAAAAAAGCCTTTTTGTTCCATCCAGTGCAGTCGTTGTCCCTGTCCTATATCAGCCAAACGTGGAACAGGAGAAAACACATTTATATGATACACACGGATAAGGCTCCATTCATATGAAAGTATGAAACCCATTTAGATATCAAAATTGTACTTAATGGGTGTCAAAACCAACCAACCATAGATGTCTTTGTTATATAAAAACAAGATTGGTGACGACACCCACACGGCCACACAGGTATAAGGATATACAAGAGATTTTCTCTAACATGAAAAGCAAGGCAACCGGTGATTCACGTGATATGACTTTCTGTCAGGTCAACTTTTTTTATACGAGTGCCGAAAATAGCATTTGAAAGATATGCAGGTTAGAAGAGGTCCTAAGTCAAAGCACGTGGGAAGTATGTAGCAGTTTAATGTCAATACTCAACACCAGCTACTAATTCTAGGATTTATACTTCACCAAATTGGAAATAGGATAAATAAAAATAAATGCCTTCATAGGGATGTCAAGAATAATATTGCCATAGTGAGTTGACATAGACACATAGCCATGAATGGTAAGAAGGGTATAACGGTATATAATAAATACAACCACCTATCTAATTCATAGTATCCATCACCTTTTCTTCATCATAGATTACACACAGGTGGTCATGTATGCTTGTATTGCAATTGTCTACATCAGTTACATTAGCACACTATATTTATGTATGTCCAACTGGAGCAATAACTATAAATGGCTTATTAATGATCTCCACAAGCTCTACACTGGCTTTAAAGTTTAATCATATGGAATAGATAAAAGTTGTTGAAGCCTTTCAAATACTTGCAGGTTACAGCTCCTGATGATGCATTTCAATTTTCATTCAAATGAGAGAAGGAAAACGAAGAATAATGGCTGATAACGGTCAACTTGATCAGACTAAAACTGCAGAAATTTCCGTTTACTTTATATTCCTTTGGATTAACAACTCAATCAAGTGCAAGTATACAACCTTGCGTAATTAACTAATTATTTCCATAAGCACAAACTATTCAATAATGTACCGATCCAATAAACAAGATCAAAGACATGCTCTATTCAAACCCTAATATAAATCTACGGATCCAAAGTAACAATTAAAATCAACAATAACCTTAAATTGAAGCTGCTTTTTTACCTTCTTGAACTTCTTCACCGGCGGTGCGTTCACCAAACACCTGAGAGAATTTCCAGTCAAGCGGCGGTGGTGGACCCGCCGGAGCTGCCGCCACATCTCTTCTATCACCACCGTTCATCTCCTCTTCTTTCTCTTTGTTAAATTTAACCAAAACAACAACAAAAAACAGAATAATGATAACGAAATCTCTTCAAACTAGAATGAAATCACCGCATCGGTCACCGGATCGCTGTTTTTCCGATTAGCATTTGTGGAAGAACAGTTTGTGGATCGTGAATACGAATCCATCAACAAAAATGTGGCATTTTGAGGTCGAATTCACCATTAACAGGCGTGAATCATTGAATCATCGTCGTTGGCATCGATTCGTTTCATAGATTTGAGATTTTGATTTTTCTCTCTGCTGTTCTTCGCGCACACACTTCTTCGTGTTTTTTTCTTTGTAGTCGGGAAGGATAAAATTGGAAAAAATGAAGTCACCAAACCCTTTTTTCCCTATTTCTTTTCTTCTTCTTTTTTTTCCTTTGGAATAAACCAAATTATGTCCTATTTCTTTTTTAAGAAAAATGTTTTGGGGACGATTATCGGTAATGACGTTACCATCACTTACCTTGTCGTATGTTGTGAGCATCGGTCGGGTTCGGGTGAAAAAACTTTGGGTATCCGAAGTTTTCGGGTGGGAAAAATCAGCCCCGAAGACTGATCGAAAAGTTCGGGTAATTCGGGGGTCGGGTGAGTTCAGGTTTCGAGTTAAATTCGGGTCGGGTTGCGGATACCCAAAAAACGGTTTCCTTTTTTACTGTTTTTCATCCTACTTTTTCAACTTCAATGGTCGACGGGTTCGGGTTGTTGAGGTGGAGAGAGTCGGTCGCCGGTCGGAGGTCGCCGGATGGTCGACGGAGTTGGTTGCGGCTTCGTTAAATCGAGAGAAAGAGAGAGGCGGGAGTTGTGAA